>CAMZMU010000076.1:32714769-32878459 GCA_947311845.1 Poa pratensis | reverse complement strand
TCGGCCACCAGAGCTTTCCCGTTGTTCTCGGGGTCGTTCGGGTTTCTCCACTTTGCGATGTACCCATGGATGGAATCGAGCTCGTCGGTGCGTCGGGGAGTGTAGTCCCAGTTGAGCTGTTCTGTAGGAGGGCTCAAGTTAAACGCCGGCAGATTGAGGAAATCCTCTTCGCCGGAGTTCTTCACGTAAAAACCACGTCCGGAGCCACTTGCGGACAGTGTCAGGAGTGGTAATGCGCGGGAAGATGGAGCCTCGGCGAGGAGCTATGGTGGCTGCTCCGCAGGCGGTTAGCTGCTTGGGGAGATCCTTCTTCTTCGGATCCGGGATCACCTGCCGCTTGAGCTGGAAGTAGCGGGAGAAGAGGTCTACCGTGGCCTTGAGGCCGAGGTATCCCTCAGAGAAGGAAACGATGCAGGAGAGAGTGGTGATGGCGTTGGCAGGGAGGTGATGAACCTGGAGCCCGAACTTGTCCAGAAAACTCCGGAAGAAGTCACTAACGGGCAATCCGAAGCCGCGCTGAAAGTGCGCGACGAAGACTACCCGTTCCCCTTCTTGAACTTGAGGCTCGAGTTCGCCTCTGATAGGCGACACTCTACCCCGGCGGGGATCCGCCGAGTCGCCCTGAGCCATTGGATTTCGTCCGGAGTTACATCCGAACCTTCCCAGCCTGCGCGCTCGCCGACCTCTAGTTCGAGGTCTGGAACCTCGGCTTGTTCCGAAGTCTCAGGTGTAGACATCTCGGCAGAATCAATCTGCAGAGAATGCGCAGGAGTTCAGTAAAGGAGAAAGTAAATCTAGTCTAGTACTATATCTGGCTAACTCAGGAGGAATTTGGTGGCTATCTTATATACATAGAGGCGAATCTATGCTATGGGAGTATCTATCCGAGGCACGAAACTACTTTCTACCCAAAGAAGTATACAAGTAAGATCTACCGAAGGGGATAAATGGAGTTTTAATCAAGAACATATGAAGAACCAAAGCGCGAAGAGGGAGAAACCTAAAGCAATGCTTAGAGTATCAAGAAAAGAGATGTGTACCGTGAAAAGGAAGTGCTGAAGGGCGGCGCTGGCGACACGTTCGCAGCGGCGACGGAGGAGCTGCTCGTCGGCGGCTAGAACTTGCTTCTTCTCGAGGGAAAGCGGTGGTGCTTCTCGCGGAAGAGGAGGCAATGGCGCAATGGAAGAGCAGGAAGAAGACGGGAGCGCCCTGGGGCCGTATTTATAACCGCGTGCGGTAACTGCGCACTACCGCACGGTTACCGGCGAGACGTGGGATCGTGTGTGAGCAGAGGAGCGTTGCGCGGTTAGCGGCCGCACGATCGGCCACATCGTGGGCCACGGGATGGCAACCTCCAGCACTGGATTTTCTGTGCAGGTCAGCGCGAAAATCGAAGGGTCGTGCGTGGTCAATTAAGTCAAAATACTCGAGTGCGCTTGTTCACTGTTGGGTGGGTCAGGCTGACGCAGGCGGCGTGTGGTCAGGACCTGTCTTTCAAAGGTCCGGTTTTCAAAGTTCGGGCAGAGATTCTCTGCCACGTACCCCGAAAAATCTTGAGGCAAGATCGTGCTGAGTCAAACAGTTCGGAGAGGTCATATTGCGGATCAACCTCGGACTGGACTATGGTCTATGGGAGATACCTCGGCAAAACTATAAATGAGGTCGGATTCAGAGGTGGTGACTTGTTTGTTTTTTAAACCTGCTACGGCCCTTCATCCGAGGTCGTAGGACCGCACCAGCTTCGGGGACTAATGTTGGGGGGCTACCCCCAGGTAGGGTCAAGGCTTGGCATAAGTAATGCTTAAAGGTGTGCCGAGGTACAGAAAGGTCCAACCTGTTTGGGCCTCAAGGTGTCCGAGCTTTATCTGGTACCGAAGTATATCAGGTCCGACCTATCTTGGGACCGTGGTGTCCGAGGTCATCTCAAGGGCGAGAGCCGAGTTCTTTACCGAGGTACATAGGCCGACCTCTGTTAAGCAGCGTCGCCGAGCTGTTAGTAGGTTCAAGGAAGACACTAGAGGAAAGGAGATCCGAGGTGTCTTCTGCTCAAGGCCCGACGTTTGTCTGAGGTAACGTGGGTGCTGCAGAGCCTGAGGACCGAGGCGAGGAGCCTTAGGTCGGACAGGAGTCAATGCTCCTGTCACTTCCAGCCTGACACAGGAGCGTCTGACGCGCGCGGCGCCTGGCAGAGGTGTGCTCCGTTTTCCACGGGGCTGCATGCCTCTGACCACTGACAACGGAGGTACCACGGAAAAGGCTACGCAGTAGCTCGGCGCGGCTACGACGTGTCTCTGTCAGAGGGGACATTCTAGCTATACCGTTGTGCTACAGGAGATGGGCAGGTCACGTCTTGTCCCTGACAGGAGTGCCATGATGACTCCTCAGTGGCATGTCTACAGTGTTTACCAAGTTTAGCAAGGGGCACAGCGGTAACTCGGCTGGCCTATATAATGGGCTTCACCCCCTCCTGCGTGAGGGATCCGCGGGACATCATCTACAGTCGATAAATCCACCCACGAGCAAAGCAGAGATACCTCGGAATCCCCAGTGATACCTCGGATAAGGCTCTGAGCCTCTTCTTCCACCTTTGTAGCTTCATCTTCTACCTCAAGTTCTCACCATTGTTGTATCACACAGCTCGAGGAGCAGCTTGTACTTGTCATCTTGAGTTATACACCAAGTAGGCTAGTGCTGCAGTAGGGGTGTTACCTCCACAAGAGGGCCCCGAAGCAGGGTACATCGAGGTGTGCTTTGTGTTCTTGGTTTCTTGTTTGTGTTCTTGCGGTTTCTTGTGCGTTCTTCCCCGCGTGCTTCTTAGCGCGCAAACCCTCCCCGGATACCCCCAACGACCATTCGGCCCCATCTTTAGCCATCCTATGGCATCTATCGTGATCCCACCACGACAAAGACGGTGGAGAAGAATCTCATGCAAAAACTGGGAGAAGCTGCAAGCAAGTTTGAACAAGCCTACAACCTTATGATGAGCATTATTGGAGAACTTGAAGAAAATTATTATGAGGACAAGAAGAAAGAAGAGAGGAAGTTCTAGCAAAACGTCAAGCTTGGGGGAGTTCCACCTAGTCTTTATTTCTATCAGTTTATCATATCTATCTAGTCATGGTGTGTTTTACTTTTATCGTTTAATTATCAATATCTCTTTGGCGTGTGTGAGCTCATGGAGCGTTATCATGTATCTCTATCTTATGGTTTATCAATGAATATTAAAGTATGGTGTCATCCATGATTCTCTTGTTTGGAGATTTATGGGTAACACTCATGCAAATGAGCGTGGCATATTTGAGTTTCAGTCTCATCTTGCCTTGAAATTAATTAACTTGAGTGTGTTGGACAATTGTAGAATTATCTCAATAAAATAAGTAAAGAGTCAATATGACTTGTGAATTAATAGTTTGAGGTTGAGATATAGTCTTGTAGGATAAAATGTTGAGAAGGGTTAATGAAAAGGATATGAAACACTCTTGTTAGAATCTAGTATCTTTTGAGCAAATTAATGATCATGGATATTTCAATACTTATGCTCTTGAATGTGAATGAAAGGAAGGCACCTGAAATTTCAGTTAGCCATGGAAAGTGTAAGATAAAGGTTGTATAGAGCATGGGAACTTGATTAAGATATCCATGACTAAAGTTTGCACTAGTTACTTAGTGAAGCAAGGGTGAAAACAATTTTTATATCTGTCTATCTTTTCATTTGTCTTCTTTAAACTTGTTGTCCAATGAGAGTTATCTTGTCTTTAAATTTCAGCAAAGTATAAAAGATCATAATGCTTGCCTTAAAGAGCAAAAGCATGTGAAAAATAATATGATTCGATTGTCCAACATACAATGGTTATTTGCTTTCAAAAGTAAGGGGTGATTGCTAGAGCTTCTACTTATGTTGCCCTCATGTGTATGAGTTTTAGTTCATTAATCTTATCTTGCAACTGAATATGATGATGATACAATGCTCGTATTTATTTATCAACCATAAGTCCATTGATGCATGTAATGATCTATGTCCTTACTTACTCGAGGACGAGTAAAGGTTTAAGCTTGGGGGAGTTGATACGTGCATTTTATATCATCATTTATACAACTTTTAGTATCATGTTAGAATCTATTTGCATTGTTATATCATTATTTTTACATGTTTTAGATGATTTAGGGGACTTTCACACAAAGTACCTATTTTTGGTATTTAATTTCTGGGAGGCAGAAAACCTCCTTTTTCTCCTTTTTAATGTTTCAGGAGCTACAGGGACCCAAATAATAAAAGGAAAAATACCACGCTGGTTTTTCATCGGGAGAAAGGCAGTGGGAAGAAGACCGAAGACAGGAGGGCCACGAGGCCCAAGTTAGTGGGCCCACGCGGCCCATGTACCTGGCCGCGTGGGACCCATCAAACGGAGCCTCGGGCACCTCCTCGAGGGGGGCTTTTTATCAACGCCTTCGTCTCGCCCGAAAAGTAACGCCCTAATTTTTCCAAATCCATCCGAGGCCGCGGCGCGGCGAAACTCCTGATTCCCTCCGAGGGGGATCAGATCCTGCTGCTCCGGAGCTCCGGAGAAGGGGGAAATCATCGTCATCGTCATCACCTCTCCTCCTTGGCGTGGGAGGAGGCCTCTACATCATCACCCCCATCAAGACCAGCACCATCTCCATCATCATCACCGTGATCCACTCCGTTCCCCTCGTAGTTTGAGAGTTGATATACCCTACATACTTGTCTTGTGCTACTATTCATGTTTGTGATTGAGTACTTGTCATTATTTGGTGGTGAAGTTATATTTTCAGATTGTGTTGTACCATTTATGCCACTGAATATCATCATGTTTGCACGTTGTGAGTAGTTCCTATATGTTCCTGAGGGCATAGGATGAATTGGCAATGATTTATATATAACATGTGTTGGTATTTTGTCAAGAGTTTATCTTTTATGTGATTCTATGATGGTGTTGTGTGAAATTCGACTGCACAACACTTCACCTATATGGGCTCATAGGAGAACACCGTAGTATAATGAATTGAGAGAGACTTGGGAGGACATTTAAATCTGAGACCGAGTCATGAAGTTATATTATGAGGGTATTAGTATCGGGGACATTAGAGTGTAATGCTATGGTGGGACATTATGTCTTAATAATTCTTGTGCAGTCATTTACTTGCCCACATGATCCATCATAAGGGGTTGTAGTTTATTTATTTAGCTATACCTAATTATGGCTCCGTCCAAAGAAGATTAAAACTTGACAAGATATTCAACGTGTTGTTTAAATAAATCTCTATGCCTAGCAATATCCATGCCGCCCTCGGGAACGTTTTCCACATATAAGTTACACATCACTTGAGCTTGTCCTCTTGCCACATAAGAGGATTGGGCTTTCTCTCTTTGAGAGCTTTCACTTGCTACTATTTATTTTCTGCATTGCAACTATACAATCAAAAATACCAAAAACATTTGCATCTTTTATATTTTTATTTATCAATCTTGCTAACCAATACCTTCAGCTGCTCGTGGGTTCGACAACCTTTTCTAATTGAAAGGTACTACAATTGATCTCCTGCACTTGGGAGTCATCACCGCCTTCAAGTTCTCACGTGTACACCGTCTTGAATCAACTCCGCGCCATTGCATGTTGAAGCACGCATAGCCATGCGCCGTGTGTTTCCACACCACAGAATTCGGACACCATCAGCCCTCACGCTCCTACGTCGTTGTCGCCGATCTTCACCGTCTTCTGTTCCATCAGACTGTCCAGTCCAACCCAGCCGAACATATCCGACTGCAACCATGCTCCACCCTGTGCCCAGTCCACCTTCCGTGCACTGTTCGGCACCCTGTGTATGCATGATCCTCACGACGCGCTCTAGGCCACTACAAGCCTTATGCGCACGGCGCCCCTCGCCGCATCGAGTACATCTTGATCAACTTGGCCCCATGCTACGTCATCGAGCGTCGCCCATACAACACTCGGATCAAATAACATTGACCAAAACCTGTCAATCTTCCCGTGAACCTGCGACTCCGCGTCGTAATTCCGCTGCCATCCGGTACCCAATCCATGTCCAAAACAAAAAATCAAAAACACTCCATGGAAGCCTTCTCGCATATGTGTACCACTATGCAGTCTTCCACCCACGTATCTTTTAATCTTCTTTATTCCTTCGGACTCCCGATTGATACCATAGCCTGCATTATCTGACGCTTTTGTTTTCACACTAGTTGAATGCCCGTGCTTTGCTACGGACTATTAAAATTCTATTGTCGCCGAATCAAAAACCAGGAAATCATATATCTACTTGCTCTCTACGTGTTCTGTTGTTGTCATGATGTTGTTCAAACCTCTTGTCTCCCAAATAAACATTATAGCATCATTTTTGGCTCCAAAAATACAGAATTGTTAGTGCAGGATTTAAATCCATCGGAATCTTTTCCTATAAACATTCCTTAGAATCTAGGGTCAACGCCACCGGTGCGATCACTGGTGGTACGCGGGTAGCCGGAGCTGACGGAGACAACGGGCTGGCCATGATCATCGACCCAAGAACCACCGAGGCCCTCGACATCAACAATGGGCATACACTGATGCTTCCTCTCATCAACGGCAACATCGACATGCACATCACCGCTCTCTCAACATAAACAATGAGCAGGCGGTGGTGGCAAGCATCACCAACGACAACGTTGATGAGAACACGGGAGAAGGCCATGTACACGACGACAACAAGCAGGAGAATGCAGGGAAGGACCAGACTGTCAATGCTGTGAAGAACAAGGCTACCGGGGATGCCACCGGCAATGTGGCAACCGCGGAGGTGATGGAGAACAAGGAGGATGCAGTCGATGCCAACATCAAAACGCCGGCAACCGGCGAAAATATTAGCAGCTGGAAGAGGAAGAAAAGAGAGGGCAGAACGGAGGGAAACAAAGATAAGAACGAGGTAGGCAAGATGCGACCTCGACAGATGGAGGACATGGGAGAGGAAGACATGCAACCTGGGCAAAAGAGAAGAATAACACAGGTGCCTACTCTGTCCGGGCAGGAACAATGTGAGAGTAGGGCCTCAATAACCCGGCTCGTCGTCTGCGCATTAGATCAATAGTTCAAGCCAATGGGGCCTCATTTGTTATGTTTCAAGAATCAAAGCTTAGTTTCGTGTCGCGTGAGTTAGTGCAAGAGGTTTGTGGTCAGAGATTCAATCAGTTTGTTTATGCGCCTGCGGATGGTACCAGAGGAGGCCTGCTGCTGGCTTGGGATGATACGCTCTTCCATGCTTCCAATCCACACATTACTGCGTCTTGGGTGTCTCTTGACTGCATTCTGCGCAGCACGGGGTCTGAATTTCGGTTGATCGCTGTGTACGGGCCCCAGTCTGTTGCTGATAAAATTCGGTTTCTTAATGAGCTCAAGCCGCTGATTCATATTGGTCATCCCTGTGTTGTCTGTGGAGATTTTAATCTTATTGCTGCTGCTGAAGAAAAGAGTTCTGCAAACATCAATCGCCGGACGATGACAGCCTTTCGCCGCTTCATAAATGAGTTGCAGCTGCTGGACCTATACCTTCATGGCCAGCGTTACACCTGGTCCAACGAGCAAGCTAATCTGGTGATGGTTAAGCTTGATCGCGTGCTTTATAGTTCAGAGTGGGCTGATTTGTTCCCTGGATGTTTGCTTCAAGCTTTGTCCTCTGATATTTCCGATCACTGTCCTATGCTGCTGTCTCTTGACACGGATTTTGCGCCATGCCGCCAGTTCCGTTTTGAAAACCGTTGGGTGCAGCTGGAGGGATTCATGGAAACAGTAGCTGCAAGTTGGGAGGGTTTAGTGCAGCATTCCGATGCTTTTGTCAGGTTAAGATGCAAGCTATCGAGGCTAGGAAAACATCTCAAGTCCTGGAGTGCTCAACTCATTGGTGACCTTCAGCTGCGTGCCACTATCTCTAGTGAGCTGATCCTGCGCCTAGATGAAGCAATGGACTACCGTAATCTTTCCACTGATGAGCTTTGCCTCCGGTCTGCTCTTAAGGTAAATCTGTTGGGGATTGCAGCTCTGCAGCGATCTTTATGGCGGCAAAAATCCCGAATTCAGTGGGTGAAAGAAGGTGACGCCAACACCAAGTTCTTCCACCTCAAAGCTTCAGCTCGTCGTCGAAAAAATCATATTCCACAGTTGATCGCCGATGGTGTACCGGTGGTGGACGAAGACGCTAAGATGGACTTGATCTGGAAGTTCTTTCATAGCTCCATGGGTTCGGCCACCCCTCGCCAAGCAGTGCTCCTGTTCCACGAAATTGGCATCTTGCCGATCAACCTTGATGAACTTGATTTGCCAATTGCTGAGTCTGAGGTTCTTGAGGCCATAAATGATTTAGCACCTGAAAAAGCTCCAGGGCCCGATGGATACACAGGTTTATTCTACCGAAAATGCTGGCAGATCATCAAACATGACATAATGGCGGCTGTGCAACAGTTTGACAGCCTCGCTTGTGGCAAGCTCGGCATCCTCAATGATGCCACTATGGTGCTTATCCCAAAGAAGCCTGATGCAACCACGCCTAAGGACTTCAGACCTATCTGCTTGATCAACAGCTTTGCCAAGCTCATTCTGAAAATCTTAGCCAGGAGACTGCAGCCTCGTATGGCTGAGCTTGTTAGACCATGCCAGAGTGCGTTTGTCAAGGGAAGAAACATCCATGATAATTTTGCTTATGTCCAAGGCTTGGTAAAGACGCTGCACCAAAAGAAATATCCAGCTTTGTTTTTGAAGATGGACATTGAAAAAGCATTTGATTCGGTGTCCTAGCAGTTCCTGGTTGATGTCTTGACAGCCAAGGGCTTTGGGAGAAAATTCATTAACCTCATATGTGTGCTGCTCAGCTCTGCCTCAACTCAGATCCTGATTAATGGCCGCCTTTCGAAGAGATTGTCCATCAGAGGGGTCTGCGCCAAGGTGACCCCATCTCACCTCTATTGTTTGCCAACGTGATGGATTGCTTAGCTGCTTGTCTGGCCAAGGCAGAGAGCTGCAATATCCTGCTTCACCCCACACCGCTGAAGAAGAAGCACCTGAAGCCGAAATAGCAAACACTGGAGCAACACCACAAGACACCTCTGAACAAGCTGCTGTAGTTCAGGAGAATGAAAGGTCAACTCAACCATAAGATTTCTGTAGATTGTCATCCTTGAAATTCTCAATTAACGGAAATGAAAATAATGATCCACAAACTCTATATTCGTGCAGTTAGAAACAACATTTATGTTTCTGGCGATTTGCCACCAAATCGTGTCAAACATATACATTTAGAGTCACCCTTCTACTTCTTCGTTTAAACAGTATCTCCGCCTCCTGGATCCAAGCACCGCGCCATTGTGAGTGGCACATCTGACTCACAATCTCACATGTAGTCATGCAGTTGTGCTAACACAAGACAAATTCAAACTGAGTCAATCACACAAGATTGCAACAAAGATAACAAATGATTTGCATATATATGTACGAGAGAAAGAGGACGCCAAATGAACAGCGTAATACATGAAGCATAAGCTTCTTTGAACAAAATCTTAGTAGGGCATCAAATCTTTTTCTATCAGTATTTCCAAGAACAAGACCATTAAATTATTTGCATGAGATAAGGTGTAATCGGATATCTGAATTGGAGGGTAATCAGCCTAGTTCAGGTTTGCATGAGATAAGGTCTAATCGAATATCTGAATTGGAGGCTAATCATCCTAGTTCAGGTAAAGACTTTAACGAATGAAGCATCAAATTCTCTCTAGGTTTGTATAGAAAAGGCCTTGGCTATTCTCTCCGAGTACACTGTGTGGTATGAAGCAGCTACATAATAAAACACGAAAAACACAATTCAGTGGTTACACCAAAACCTTTTACATGTTACAAATTATGTTAATGAACTTGACTGACTTGAATTGAGATCATCTGGGTTCAGAACCAAAAAGATTTTGTATAGGTTTTCTATAAACTTGTATTGTTACCACATAAGTGCCAACGGAATTATAGATGTCAAAATCAGTCCAGCCACATCAGACTCGGTGCTTTAAGCCATTGCTTCAGCCACAGAATCCCTCAGGTTTTGCAAAGACACCATGAACTCTATTATGGCCAGCACAAAGACTTGCAAGCGCTCACCCAAGTAATAGAAAAAATCTGTATGAAATTGCTCTCTTAAACTATATTTGATCACAGTGATGTGTTTGCTCAAGCAAATTGTGTGGGAAAAGCTGTGGACTCACACAGCAAAGCTGTCACTAAGGGAGTAGGGCTGGCACCAAACCCGAGAGCGCCCCATCCCATGACTCTGAACTGCTTGAAGCCCTTGAACGCCTCCGGGAGCAGCGGGAAGAGGTACCGATCACCCTCACGATATACTGCAACCATAGACAAGCAAATTGTGAAAAACCAGCGCAAAAACCAATACAATGGGAAGGAAAACGAGAGGTTAACCAAATCATCCTAAGAATAAATATTTTACAGCAAGTTGAACAATGTGACAAAAGCCCAGAATCAAACCTGCTGAAAGTTTGGATGTGGTTTTCCCGCGACAGAAGTTGGAGAGGGTCCATGTGGCATTCCTGAGCCTCGAGAGATTGGCATGCTCATTGAGCTGCTATAACAATGGGAATACTCCACCGCTTCAAGCAGCAGGTCATGCCATTTTGTGGGTCAGCAACATTCCCCAGAGCCCATAACGCTTGAAAATATGAATAGAGAACAGACCAAATCATGTAGTAAGGCACCTCAAAGAAAAGACGATTCTCTGGCCTGTGATATATTTTTGTACTTGGTCGCGGACATCCTAAATTGGGTAGCAGTTTGCTTGGCAAAGATGGGCACAACACCGAGCTCAACCACCACTTTGGTGTTATCTGATGTGCCTGAGGCAATGTTGGTAAGTGCCCATGCAGCCTCAAACTGTAACAAGCAAACTGAAAAATTTGTCAGTGTGGGGTGACTGAATGTGACTACAGCCAAATCAACGCAACTACTCATTTAGATTGTTCTCACCTGGAGTTGGCAATAGTCCTCACGTGCAAGGAACACAATGAAGCGAGGAACCACGACTATATTGATCACTTCTTCAATAGGAGGGATCCGTTGTACAAACATTGAGCAACATACCAGCAAGTAAAACCTTCACAAATTTGACACAGGATCCATCACTCATTGGAACAACTGGCCATCAGACTCTGTCCAAAAAATTCCATGAGCCAAACTCAGTAGGCGGGTGTCTTCATAGAGTGCATTAAGTGAGTTGAACGTCTCAATTTTCACCAGCACAGACAGCGAGTGCGTTGTTGCCTTCACTTTGCCGGCTTGGAAGTACTCGCAAGGGTTGTCGAAGGTGAAGTTCTACTGTGAAAGTTGTCGCAAATTTAGCACTGGCCCAATTTGAGAGCCGTGAGTAACTAACAAGGGTGTGACCACCTCCAGTGAAATCAGTTTTCACGAAAGATCCACGAGAGTAGCAAAGATGCCAATAGTGGAAATTCCCACATAAAGGTCAATGATCTGCAAGTAAGGTATCAAACAAAAAAAATCTCATAAAGGTATGCGAATCTCTTAAAAGAACTCAAACAGAGAAATAGCGACTAATAGAGAATAGGAGACATCTTTTTACCAAGTTAATGGAATATCAGCTTTACCAAGTTATATAGATCAACTGACGATGCATGCAAGCAATCAGAAAACTGCAAGTGAGAAGTGGGAACAAGGATTTGAGTGCACAAACCTTATGAAAGCTTTCATGTTGTTGTAATAGATCTTCCTTCACCATCTGCAGCAACTATGGTACTAAATGATTTTTCTCCTCCCACTTTCAAGTAATAAGCTGAACAAAATTATAGGTTTATAAGCTGAACAAACCACATAGTGCTGTAGTGACCCACAAAAACAATGGAATGTTACACTTAAAGAGCAAAGGCAGGGATGACGTGAACTTCCCCTCATAGCGAGCTGAGCTTTACCTAGTAAAAATACTGAACCAATTGCCATGTAGAACTTAGACACGATAATGTTGAACTTCTTGCCGCATAAACTTCTTGCTGGTTGCAGTACAATCAGTATGGACGTTTTAATCCTTGGAAGAGAATGTGAGATCAATTCGTACCAAAATTAGTAGAGCCAGACATTTCCAATTTGACCAATCTCCCATGGCATGGCTACTGTAAACCAAATGTCAAGCATGTTCTGAGTTTACATCAGAGGAAGGAGGGTGAATGTAAGGATGCTGCGTACCTGCCCCGTTTGGATTCCAAGCAGCGGCGCCCCGTAGACTCCCGTGGCAAAGTGGGGGCGGCTGCAGGTAGCCATGCCGGCAGTGGTGGAGCTCGGGGGTGAGGTGTGGAGGGCCGAGGCGGCTAGAATCCTCCATGGTGGCGCGGAACATGGGACCACCAGCTCGTCCTCGGTGCCTCCCGCAGCCATTCCTATGCCACGGTGAGCTCCTTCCGCCCGCACACCTCCCTCGGTCGCGGCCATCGCCGAGCGCCACCGTTCCCACGCCCGCGCCGGTCCCTCCGTCGCCGAGCGCCACCATCGTGCCGCCTTCCTCCAGATCGACGCGCTGAACCCCGGCACATGCCCCCGCCTTGGTCTCGACGAGCGCGAGGCCGGCCGGTTCGGATCCATCCGGTCGAAGGGCGGCGGCGCTCGCAGGACGCGAGGGGATCGCAGATGGGGTTGGGATAGGAGACAATGGACTGCGGGTTGATTTTCATATTCGATAGGGTGGTTTCTGCAAAAGTGGCGCGACGTACGACGTAGAGGTTTCGTCCGTCGCTGGACGAGACAGGACACTACATATATTTTTGTAGTATATATATATAGATAACAAATCTCACGCACGCTTTGCATCCGGTCAAACTCTGCCTTGCCTCCTACGTGCTCCAGCACGCGTGCCATCGCGCATCTGTCCAGCACCACGAACCACCGCGCCTCGGCCCTCTCGTCCACTTACAGCCACATGGGCCGCACCAGGGACAAGCACCTGGACCTTAGCCTTTATGGCGCTGCTGCTAGGACTCCTTTGCTGGCCCGCGTCAGGCATGGGCTTCGCCCGTGCGTTGTAGCACCGCACGCCCCAGCCTGGGCCCTGCTCACGGGAGTGCACCGCAGTGCCGCCATCGATCGAAACGATCGATCTCGCGGAGTTCGAAACCACCTGTGCTTCCGTGTGTCGTTGCCTTTCCTGATTGCTTCTTCGATTCCGACGTATCCCAATCTCGCTCTCACCGCACGACGCTCTGATTTGCAAATTCCATGCGGACAACTCAGATCACAACGTCGCATCTCCATCGAGTCTCGATCAACAATCCGCGGCATTTAAACTTTGCTCTGATACCAATTGTTACAGTCGTAGGCGCATAGTTGATCTACCGAAAACCAAGCAATCAGCAGCACGATGACGACACCAAGATTTGTTAACGCAGTTCGGCGAACTCGCCTATATCTGCGGGGCATGACTACGGGCGCTCCTCCCCATTGATACCGCAACACCTGGCCGCCCTAGGTGCTGGCGGTCCCCCTGCGCGCCTGTTGCTATCAAGTCGTCATGGGTTACACGTGTGGTGCTCCCCTCATTATATGGGAGGCCCAGGTACAAGAGTTCGACTCGAACACTATTCGTACCTATCCACACCTAATATAACTCCAAGTCCAAACCTAACCCAACACGTACAATATTTGACACAAACAACATGACAAATGTTATTTTACCACGAAATTTGGTACATATGTATAACATTTGTATCAACTTCCTAGTAGAGGAAGCGCCATCCAAAACATTTGTATCAATTTCTTGAAGACTTGTAAGATTCAGTGTTGATCCCCCGTACAGTTTGTAGTGAAGATTTGAAAAATTCAGTGGTGATCCCGGTACAGTTTATAGGCTATGATCATCACAATGTGCAGCTGAAAAGAAAACAGGCCGATCCTTGGACATGATAAACAAAATGCAACTGTGCAAGGAAGTGCTCTCCTCCGAATGTGACGTTCGGGTGAGATCTAATTGGGCCGAGACTAACGTCTTGGAACTCCTTGTTGGCACGGTTGACTTAAGTTCAACTCACACAAGGTCCCGATGAGTTTCATTGGAATCTATGTGCGAATGGAAAATTCTCCGTGGATTCTATGTATAGGGCGTTAGTACATTCCGATGTACCAGTCGATGATAATAAAAAAATCTGGCAAATGAAGATTCCACTTAAAATAAAATTATTTACGTGGTATCTTCGTAGGGTGTCATTCTAAATAAGGATAACCTTGTTAAACGGAACTTGCAGGGAAGTACGAAGTGTATGTTTTGTCCACAACAAGAGACAATAAAACACTTATTCTTCGAGTGTAGTTTTGCACGTTCTATATGGTCATCCATCTAGATAGCGTCTAACTTATATCAACCAAAGTCTGTTGCTAATGTTTTTGGCAACTGGCTAAATGGGATCGATAAAAAGTATAAAACCGTTATTAGGGTGGGAGCGATAGCCGTTATGGTCGATTTGGCTAAGTAGAAATGACAAGGTTTTCAATGATAAAGATGTTTCTCGTTTGCAGGTACTCTATCGATGCACAAGTATTATCCGTTTGTGGTCCACCTTACAACGGGAGGGTCATCGAGGACTCTTTACGGAGGCATGTGCATGTTTGGAAGAGGTGGCGAGGGACATTTTTACCCGACATGGATGATCGCTTGATCGACGGATTGGTCCTCCATAGCGTTCGCGTTCATCAACAGTGCTGACGATCTACTTTATTCACTTCATGATTGTAATTCGTCTAGTGCTACACACTCTTTTTATTTTTTCACTTGGATTGCAGCTATGTGCATTGATATGCAAAATCCGGGTGTAATGCTTAAATTTTAAGTAATAAAGTCCTTTATCTTTAAAAAAAAAACTTTGCAAGGAAGGAACAAGGCCATATTCGAGCTGACGCACAATGGTCAAAGGTCAAAGTCATCGACCTGCTAGGGACAGTTTGTACCGTATGCCTTAACGCAGGCGGCAAGGAAGAAACAACGACCGCGTGTCCGTCGGGCCCACCTGGCAGCTACCGTAGTTCTACGGAATCCGATAGCAGCACGGTGACGCAACCTGTCGAAACACTGGAACAGCACTGCCTGGTACTCCAGTTCAGCTTGAATCCGAGTCGAGCTCGGGGATGCGCTGCTGTTCTCCTTCGATCGATCGGGGCCGCCATTGCGCGTTCGCTTCCTCCGTGTATAAATGCGTACTGCTCATCCTTCCTTCCCCATCCCAAGATCGATCCTTTGCTTGCTTCCACCGACCGTCTCTCCACCTCGCCCATCGTCTCCAGGCTCCAGCAGCCAAGCCGCCGATCCAGCGCCATGGCCACCCGCAAGCGTGCCGCCGCCGTCCTCACGACGACCACCCAAGGATCGGCGACGCCCTGCAAGAGGAGCCGCACCAGCATCGGCAGCACCGACGGGTACGAGGAGGTGGCCTACCTTGGCAAGGGTGGCTTCGGCGCCGTCATCAAGGCCCGCCACCGCGCCACCGGCAAGACCGTCGCCATCAAGTTCCTCTCCTCGCCGCACGAGACCGAGGAGGGCCCGGACGTCGCCGAGCTCCTGCGGGAGGCCCGCCACCGCGCCACCGGCAAGACCGTCGCCATCAAGTTCCTCTCCTCGCCGCACGAGACCGAGGAGGGCCCGGACGTCGCCGAGCTCCTGCGGGAGGCCCGCTTCCTGGAGGCCTGCAGCGGGAACCCCTACGTCGTCGGCTTCGAGGGCCTGGTGCGCGACCACGCCGCCGGCAAGCTCGGCCTCGCCATGGAGTACGTCGCCGCGCCGAGCCTACACGCATTCCTGCGGAGAGGCGCGGCGGCCCGCCGCTTCCGGAGTCGAAGGTGCGCGCCTTCATGTGGAAGCTCCTGATGGGAACCAAGATGCTGCACGACCGCCACGTCGTCCACCGCGACATCAAGCCGGCCAACATCCTCATCGGCCAAGACGGCGAGCTCGTCAAGATCTGCGACCTCGGGCTGGCGATCACCATGTCGGAATCGCCGCCGTACGGCCAGGCCGGCACGGTGCCCTACATGGCCCCCGAGATGCTCCTGCGCAAGCCGGATTACGACGCGCTCGTCGACACCTGGTCGCTCGGGTGCGTCATGGCGGAGATGCTCACCGGCAAGAGTCTGTTCCACGATGACGACGACGACGGCCACCAGGACGTGTTCAACGATACTCGCTACATAGTCCAGCTCTGGAGTATCTTCTGGTTGCTCGGCATGCCCGACGACCGGACCTGGCCGGAGTTCATGTCCCTGCCGTTCACCGCCACGGCGCTGCGACTGCTACCGACTGGGAACCACGACAACAGGCTGCGGGATATGTTCCCTGAAGAGAAGCTGTCAGAGCAAGGATTCCAGGTGCTGCAAGGGCTTCTCACGTGCAATCCCGACAAGCGGCTCACGGCGGCCAAGGCGCTCAAGCTCCCGTGGTTCGCTGCTCCTCGTCCCTCCGCCGCCGCTGCAAAGGTTGAAGCTTTGCCGTTGCTGAGAAAGAAGACGCCGCGCTTCGTGGTTCCACACGGCGTACGGAAAGCACAACGGGTGTAAACTGTCCCAGATATGTAATTGTGCTTGGATGATCGATCCATGTAAATGCTCGATCGAGTTGTAAGGAAACGATAACATTACTGTTTTATGCAGAATTGAATTGCAGAGTAATTTGTGTTCTTTTCAGCATGATTTTTCTATTTGATTGGGATAAAAGTAATATATCTACTCTGTTCATATGTCCTGAACTTTTTAATTATGTGATTGTTCTGTTTTATTTGGGAGAGATTACCAAATCTATCTGATTAATTGTGAAATTTAGTTTAACTCGTGTGCTTACATGCTCGTATGTCCCTTAAATCATGGCTTAAGAACAAATAATGCCGCCTATGCGGTGAAGAAGTATCATGAACAAATAATGCAGGCAAACTGTCTGCATCATGGCCGTTTATTAGTTTCTGCAACTGAATTTTGGAAGAGAGCACTTGAAGGAGTTGGAAAACAGAATATACAGTGTGGTAGTTTGAGTTGTAGCAACAGAGACCGGCGACCAAACTTGCGTATCTAACTGAGCAAATTTCTGTAGTGGCTGCAGGAGGAGGGCTTGTAAAGATCCCAGGTTCCCATGTTGGTTCGTCCGTAGCTCGGCTCGTTCAGGTTTGCAGACTACTTTCAGAATCGATCGAACTGTCGATGTCGGCCTGCAGCTCCATCATACCAGGGATTCAGCGCAATTGGATAGCATTTTATAGACACGCTTGCACTGAACTATAGTGCGGATCAGCTGATCTGCTTTGTTTCAGCATCTAAACTCTGAAGAAGCCGAGACTTGCTTTTACTTGCGGGTGAGCAGAAGAAAAGCAGAGCCATTCCTGGTGAATTAACACCGAGTCCTTGGCCACACGCATTAGGCAGTACGTGAAGCCTCTGAAGTCTGAATGATGAGTGCCAGAAACCACACTGAGGAGAAAGAACAGGCTATGTTGGTGTTGTTATCAATAATAACATAAGTTTCACGTAAAACGCAACGACAATCAGAGTGGCGCAGCGGAAGCGTGGTGGGCCCATAACCCACAGGTCCCAGGATCGAAACCTGGCTCTGATATTTTACATTTTTTCAATTTTTGTACTTTACGTGGCTGCATTTGTTATATTGATTAGTTTCTGGCTCCTTTGAAAAATGATTCCATACGTAGAAATATCATAAAAAATTATAATCTGTCATAGGAGGATGCCAATCAATGATTCCATAAGTAGAAATATCATAAGAAGCTATAATGTGTCATAGGAGGATGTCAATCAAGTAACCCCCCGATAAAAACAAATAGTGAAGCCATCCGAAATAGTGGCAATTAACATAAACATTTTTTTATCCAATTTTTTATATTTTTATTCATAATTACCTTTGCCCAGGAAATTGGTTAGACAAATAAAGTATCAATAATAAGCTGAGTTTCATTGATTAGACAAATTGAAAGAGGCACCAATAGTGGTATACCTATCAAGCATCAGAGGCATTTTTTTCTTTGAAAATCATCCGAAACCTAGCTCATCTCGCTATATTATTCACATCTTCATCAATTTTGTCTCTAGTTTTTTCAGGTTTTATTTATTTTCTAATATCCCCGTGTTTGTAGTTAATTAAGCAACAACCTTCTTGATCAATGATGAAGTAAATCTTTATCGGAGCTTCATTTTAGGAGAAATAATTTCTCGCTTTCATAATACGCAAAAATTTCATACTCAAAAAAGCTTTGAAGCTACGCGACTTGGTCAATGCGGTTCTCATGGGTTGGTGTCCCGGTGAGCTTTTGGGCTGAAAAGTTAGACACGTGAGGGTCTAGTGTTTTCAATCATTTATCATGGTTAACTCGGATTCTGATTATCAGAGGGTGAAACTTATCTTAATTCGGTGAATTCTATTTATCATATTTAGCCACCAAAACTAATCTCAGTTCAGTCGTCTCTAGTTTTGGTTAGCTCAATTTCGATGTCTTATGCACACATCCTAGGTGCCGCCGACAAGAGAATGACAAAGTTCAGAAAGGAGATGTCTTTTAAGTTAGAGGCTGGGTTGGTTGTGATAGGGTTGGCCGGGTTCATTGAAGCCTCAGGGATATAAAGTTGATGCCTTAGGTAGACAAAGCAAATGAAAGCGTCGAGCCGAAGGTGGCGGCGACCGAAACTAATCTCGGTTCATTCGTCTCTAGTTTTGGTTAGCTCAATTTCGGTGTCTTATGCACACATCCTAGATGTCGCCGACAAAGAGAATGACAAAGTTCAGAAAGGAGATGTCTTTTAAGTTAGAGGCTGGGTTGGTTGTGATAGGGTTGGTCGGGTTCATTGAAGGCTCAGGGATATAAAGTTGATGACTTAGGTAGACAAAGCAAATGAAAGCGTCGAGCCGGAGGTGGCGGTGACCGATGGATACAACATTGGCTTGAGCGGTAAAAGTGTGGTTTCGTAAAGAAGGTGGATAGACATCTAGAATTAGATCGAACAGCTAAGTTAATATACTGAGATAAAAAATACAACCAACTGAGATTTGGACAATTCTTTAAATTTTGAATAAGTAGAATATATCGTCGCTAGAGAGCTTGTCAAATCCAAAATTCAGGGAGTGCCCCTGAAATAGAGAAGGCTACTGACTTTTCCTCTTTCGAGCCTTCCAGCCTCCAACCCCGTTACCCAAAGGCATCTCCTCCCCTCCCCCGATCCAGCCATGTCGTCCGCGCCGCCCGCCCAACAATCAAAGCCCTCCTACCACCGCCGCCACCCCAACTCCGGGCCGAGGCAGCAGCAGCAGCAGCAACACGAGCAGCGCTACGTCCCCAAATCCGCCGCCCCTTCCGCCCCTAAACCCTCGCCGCCGCCATCGCTCACCACCGCCCTCCGATCGTCGGCCGCGCCGTCCGCATCTGGCGCCGGCAGCAGAAGCAGCAGCTGTGGCGACGGAGCGGCCGATGGGTTCGTGTCTTACCTGCCGCACGACGAGGCGGTCGCGGCCGGGCTCGGGGGCCTCGACGCCCAGGAGTCGCAGGCCGTCGTCGACCTCCTCAACGACGCGCTCGCGTCGCTCCTCCGTGCCAAGCCTCGCGAGTTCTGGCGCCAGGGTAACCACACGACTCCTATGCGCATTATTTGCAAACCAGAAACCTTGGGAGCTTTGACCTGTTAATTTTCGGTTTGCTTGTTTGGTTCAGCAGAGTTGCTCCAATGCATTAAGTGCGAATTATTATGCATAATTCTGTTATTTGAGCAATTTGCTAAGCCATGCTCTAGCAGATATCAACTCATTCAGTTGGGTTTGATTCACTAAAGATGATTAAGTGCTTCATAGTTGGGATTTAAAGACTTCTCCTACCACATTTGTAGTTTTGTTTGCCTTTACTTATGTATGTATTGTGCTGTATATAGTGGCGTAGGTTGAGGATTCGTTAACCCTTGAACTCATACCTATTTTATGTACAGGAGTGTTACACCCTTTGCTGAGTATAGCTTGATGGCTTGCTTAAACATTTGATTGCTATTTCTATATACTGCCTGCATTGTTATGACATATTGGTATCTTCCTGCCTATATGTAAAAGTGCACATCATAATTCTCAGCGAGTTGTGATTTGGAGAACTGTTGTAGTCAGTTCAACTGACTGGTTTATGGCTTACACATATTTTGAGAGATAATTATTTATTCAGTGCTAGTGTGCTACTTCCAATCATGTCTGGAATCTAGTGAATATATTGCTAAGCTGTCGAAAGTCCTATATCTACTGGTTACTTGTTTGGAAGCTTTTATGCAATCTTAACTGCATTGGTTGTTTCCTTCGATGTGAATATATAGCTTTACTTCTGGACTGGTCAGCTGTACTGGTTCAAGTTTAGTAGTCAGATGCTTATGAATTTCAGATCTTGTTTTCCACTATCAAACACTAGATGGCTATCAAGCTATGTGCATGTAGCTCCTTGCATCTTCCCTTAATAAGTATTTAGATTGCCAAAGTAAAGCTGATTAGTACATGTATCTATTGGTTACCGATGCTTAGTTTGACGAGGCTCTCTGTTTTGCTTTGGAATTGTTAACCAGAACTGATCTCAGTAAACAATAGCTTAACTACTAGATAAGTCAACAAGAGAAACTGGGAGATGAAAATTTGTTCTTGTTTTGTGATTTCTCCAATGTTTTTGCTCGTAGGGTTAGAACTTGCGAGGAGAACAGAGCTAGTTGTTGATCAGAACTGATATCAATAAACAATGAATGATAAGATAAGTAAACAGGAGAAGTTAGGAGATGAAATTTGTTCTTGTACTGTTAATTGCCCAATGATTTAGCTCCTAGAGTTAGAGCTTGTGAAGAGAGCTCAGAACTGCATGCATCTGAACTTTGTTTGTGACATCTAATGCTTATAGTTACTTTTTTTACCCAGTGGCACAGAATACCTCTCTGCATGCATTCCTAGATAGTTACCTACAATTCAGACACCGGTGGTATGATTTGCCACACAGGGCCCCCAAAGGAACAGTTGCTGGCTTGGTTGTTGGGGAGCTTGAGTTTTGCCGCCGTGTCTTTATGGTTCTCTATCGCATGTGAGATTTCTATCATTTCACAACTGTTGCTCAATTTCTTGTAAAAACCATTTTATAAGATAGTGTATGCTGTTAAGAGTTGCATATAACTCTTGTGATGTGTCTCGTTTGTGTATTAGATCTTCGAACAAGGACCCTGGAGCAGGTGCGGTGAGTCCCTTAGTATGAAGGAGCATGCAGGTGAGATTGGGATTACTTGTTTGATCATGTGTGCATCCATTGAGTTTAATGCAGAATGGAGTTGAATAATTTGTTCCCATGTAGCCCTTGTACAGGAAAAAAGATTGCTTGATCTACCAAAGTTATTGGATATATGTGCTATTTATGGGCATGACAATGGGAAGTTGACAAGTTCACTGGTTAGTTCCCGAGGCATTTTTTTTATTGTCGTTGGTGCTATTTTCCCTTTCTTTTTTCTTGTACATGGATGTAACTTGAATTCAAATTCATTTTATTCCTATAGTCTCAGCTATTTATTTTCATTTTATGAACTCTGAGCGCTCCAGTTAATAAGGATTCTGTACCAGGTTACAAATGCTATCACTGTGCAGCCCGATGTTCTTGATGAGATCAGTATTGTACTTCCCCAGTTCCTGGGAATTTTTCAAACGATGCAGGAGAGGTGCATGGAGTCATTACAGGTCATATTTTTGCATGTGTTTTGTGCAACTTTTTATTGGTGCATGCCGTCTAAAGTTTTTTTGTTCATTTATTTGGTAATGACACGGAACACCTAGAGAATAGTTTGATGATCTCAGTGTGGAAAAATCCATCTGACTGCTAGAACTACTGGCTTTTAGTTTAGCTAGCGCTTTTTTTTTATTTCAATCAAATTTTTGGAGAAGTGCATTTGCAATGTTGTAAAAATATTTTAGTTTGTTCATTCACCATGTGAGGGAAATTAGCACTGAATTTGTGAAGAATAATTTAATACAATCCACAAGTGCATCGATGCCTGGATGGGTGTTCTATTTTTTTTATCACGTACTGCAAGACTGGATCAACTCCTTTAGCTGCAAAGTGTCTATGTTTCCAGGACCTGTCATTCTTCTGTTGGTGCAACATATCTCTGTATTGGTCTTAGATCCTTTCTAGTGCTAGTACCATACATTTCCAGCTGAATATGACATATATTATCCTTTTAGCATTCCTGGTACGTCAGTAGCTCTGTTAGAAAATATGTTTTGCCCTTTAGCTGATGTGAACATGTATTGGGGCAGAGTAGTGGTTGATGAAAATGGCATTTGATGGTACACATTTTCTTTCTTTAGAAAAAACTTCATGTTCAAATTAAGGATATATTTAACTTAATATGATGAAAAATAACGACGTACGATATAATTAAAGAATTGATCATGCACTTTCAGCTATCTGATGATAGACCTTACAGAATTATGCATGGACCCGACGTAACTGCAATTGATTGATTTATAGGTCCTCAGCTCACCTGAACCGAATGACAGTGGACATACCCAACTTCAGAAGGATTTTTCGGACGTAAGTTTTTACACATTATGAATTATTTCTGATATATCAACTGTCCTTTGCCTAAGTTTTAATGTGTAGTTATAAATATAATTTCCCTCAGGTGATGGATTTTGTAAATGATGCAATTATCTCTCTGGATGCCTTTGTTGATGCTTATCAGCCAGCTGCATTATTATTATGTACTTCTTTTGAAGCAGGGTAAGCTTCTACTCACTCATCCCAGTGATTGGTGCATGTTTCTTAACAATGCATTGATGGATCATTGGATATATACTATTTGATTTGCAGCAATGGAGTTGAGGAATTACTGAACACCCTTGCAAGATTGCATGATTCGTTGTTACCATCTTTGCTTCAAGGGTTCCAAGTTATGTCCAGTTCCCGAAGCAACGGAGAGACTTCATCTGACAGTAAAGTTACTGACATAGTTCTTGGTATAAGAATGCTGTCAAAGAGAGCTGTTGGATTTGGTTGGAGATTATTGGAGTTCTGCTATTTGAATGATCAACTTAAGGAGCATGATATCCAAGCGTCAGTAAGATGCTTCCAGCTAAAGTCGAAGATCCGATGATCAGGGGAGACATCATAGTTCAAACACTCAAGGATATCAATGGAGAAGCCTCTTACTCTTCTCAAGGGAATCCTGGAAAGACATTTCTTCAAGCTCTTCAAAAGGATTTTCAGTTGATAAGGCGGATTGGCGATATTCGGAACAAAGGTAAATTATCAAAATTCTTAATGGACTGCGTACTTAGCTCCTTATGTTTGTAAAGGTTTCACACAACCTTGTCCCCCTTTACTTAATATATGTCAAATTCTCAGTCAAAGTTGCCTTACTTTCTTTCAGAAATAGCATGCCATCTTGTAGATTTGTTTCAAGAAGTAAACAAGGTTTAATTGCGCCGTATGGTGACATTTTGCATACTTTAACTGAATTTCTGTCTCTTGTTGTCATATTACAGTACTTCCTCACAGTCTGTGTGTGAGTAAACACAGTTAATAGGCTTATATGGTTCAGTGCTGTTCCAGTTTGAGATAGTAGAATGTTCTCATTCAAATAGTAAACACAGTTAATATTGTCATATTGAAGATCGGAATCCAACGTTAAAAGGAAATGCTTCTCAAGCTTGTTGGAGTATCATCATCCTGTAGGAGTCTGTATTGCCTTACCAGTTTGGCAGTTTCTGATGGCCTCTACTGCTTTGCCCCATTTAATGCACCAACTGTATATCCATACTAATCAAGTGCAGCAGCACCTCTGTTATGATTTCATTTAGTTTTCTATATTTTCTGTTCATGTGATTTTTTTACATGACTGTCAGCATCGTTCCATTTATGTACATACCACATTTTTTGTCATCTAAGAACTCAGTTGTCGTATCCTTTTAATGCCAAATCGTTTTATTGATGTATTCCATGTGTTGATCCTTAACAGGATGGATATACATGGAGGATGAGCAGTTCCAGTTCATATCACGTTTGTGTGGATCCACTGTCACTTCTTGGAATAGCGGCCCTGAAGTGCCAGTATCTTCCCATGGCGGTGAACTACAGCAGAAGGATGAGGAAGTGGCTGTCATTGAGTCTAAGATTAGTCAGATAAGGGACCTATTTCCTGATCACGGGAAAGGTTTCCTCGCCATTTGCTTGGAAGCCTACAACCAGAACCCTGAGGAAGTTATCCAAAGAATATTGGAAGGAACACTTCATCAAGATCTTCTAGCTTTAGATACTTCGTTACAAGAGATGCCACAACAAAAACCTGCACCTAGTGTTGGGAAAGATAAAGGAAAAGGCATACTTGTGGAAACTATGCCTAAGATTACAAATAAACCCCATACACTCGAAGCCCAATCTTCTTCTGTTTTATCAGCATCCAAGGCCCTTACCTCGTATGTAGCTTTAGTTTCATCATCATCCAAGCCTCCTACCTCTTCTGTATCATCAGTTCCACAAGGTAGATTTACAAGGAAGAGCAATGATGATTTGCCTGACTCTGCGATTCTAGACTCGCGAAAAGCTAAAGATGCTGTTAAGTCAGCGGTTCTTCAGTCTCAGTTTGAATATGAGGATGAGTATGATGACTCCTTCGATGATCTTGGCTTCAGTGTGGTAGAGTCAAGTTATGAGGAAACTGACGGCGCCAATGATGTTGAGAGTTCCTCGAGTGGCCCGCGTTGGGCATCACAGAAGAAGCCACAGTTTTATGTTAAAGACGGGAAGAACTACAGCTACAAGGTTTCTGGTTCAGTTGCAGTATCAAACGCTCGAGAAGCAGCAGTCTTAAACCAGACTCAAAAAGATACAATTCATGGTCTTGGCCGTGGTGGAAATGTACCTATGGGAGCTCCCAACAGGCAACAACATAGAGCTGTGGAGGAAGATGAGGGTAGTCATGCTAACAGCTTCAGCAGAGGAGGCTCAAATCCTGGTGGTCGAGGCAGAAGAGGTGGCTGGGATCAGAGCAACCCATCGGAGGATAACAAGAATTCTGGTGGCCCTCCAGGTTTTGGCCATGGTGGAAGAAGAGGGGGCAGGAACCACAGCAACCTGCCAGAGGTAAATGATGACCAGCAAGGTTTTGGCCGTGGTGCAAGAAGGGACAACCGGCCAGAAGTGAATAGCCACTCTGATGGCCAGCAAGGTTTTGGTGGTGGTGCAAGAAGGGACAACCGGACAGAAGTGAATAACCACTCTGATGGCCAGCAAGGTTTTGGTCGTGGTGCAAGAAGAGGGGCCAGGGACGAGGACAACAGGCCAGAAGTGAACAATCACTCTGATGGCCATCAAGGTTTTGGTCGCGGTGCAAGAAGAGGGGCAAGAGACGAGGACAACCGGCCTAATGGCGAGCAGGGTTTTGGCCGTGGTGCAAGAAGAGGGGATAGGGGCCATGACGATTCAGCGGAGGACAATGAAGATCAAAACCCAGCACAAGGTTTCGCTCGAGGAGGGCCAGGTCCTCGTGGAGGCGGTGGAAGGAGAGGTGGCCGGAATCATAACCGGAGGGATCAGGCGCTGAGGAAGCATATGCAAGGAATGACAGGGCTTTAGCTTGCTTACGTGGTAGCACCACCGTCTGAAGTGCAAAGGGAAATGTAAATGTGGCTGAGTTGGTGATGTTCACAAGCCAAGCTTGTGCTTGGTTGTTCCAATTTACATTCATACGACAACATGAAGCATCCCCCCATAGATTCTTGTTTGTTTTTGTCAAATAGACAATATATGAAATGAGAGAATTCGTAAAGGTTGCTCTGTGCTGGTCACACCAGGAGCTTAATGCTGCCGTTTTGGTAATTCAAAGGTTTACTATTCGATGATTTCTGTCGTTTGGTACATGTTTTGTACTTACTGGATAGTGTGTGAATGTGTGGCTGCAGTGCCATGGTAAAAGATGAGAATATTTTGTACTGCAGTCTTGCTGCTCTGCTTCAGATTGGATCATCATGAAAACGGGATATGTTTTCATTAAAACGTGTACAACTGATAACAGTCGTCGTTTGTACCCTCATCCCGTTGTCTAAAATTTGCATGGTTTTACATTTCATTTCGGTGTGCTTCAGAGGTGCTTCCAGAAGAGAATTATAAGGCAAGGGCATCACTGGCGCCACCCATCAGTCAGTCCTTCACGTCAGGATGCCACCCTTTGGAACGACGTCTCCTTGCTTCTCCCTGCCTACCTTTCTCTCACATGTACTAGCTGCTCACTTCACCTCCATCACGCAGGAAGGAAGGAAGGCAGGCTCGTGAAGCTTGGAACCATCATCATTCGCCTGAGGAAAAGGTTAGGGACAAACTTTCGCCGCAGTGATGCTTCCCGGTGCTTTCTTTATCTCTACGCAAAGAGGGCATGCTAGAATGATCGATCGCCTGCACAGAGAAAAAAGGCTGCTGATGGTGGCAATGGAGGAGATGATGGTATTGGTGCTGGCATGGCAGCTATGCCGTCCTTTCGCTTGGCTATGCTTTACAGTTGATCGTAAACATACTGATGGTTCCCCTTTTTCACCTTTCTGCTGCTTGCAGATACCTGGAAGGATGGCCTGTGCTACCTTGTAGTAGTGCTTTTCTGGTGATATATAAAGCAATTCCATCCAATAAAGAATCCAAGGTATGGAATAAAAAATCATAGCTTTGTCAAGAGAAATTTGTTGTTGGCAGAAGAAACTTTGAAAGAGGGATTTTGGTTAAAAAAACACTCAAAGAGGAAATTTGAAAGAGTTAAACACATGTTCATTACAGTTTTTCTTTAAGAAAGTTAATTTGAATTGATTCGTCATTACCTGCCCAGGCAGAAATTTAGTTGCCCTGAAACATGATTTCCAGTTTATACCACTAACCCTCAGCTCAGTTGTATGGACATAATTACATAAGAAAAAAAGTGTAAAATCTTCTAATGAACTGCTAGAGGAAGATCTTCTTATCATTATTCTCCTTTTGTACAAAAAAAAATTCCGCATAATGCGAACGTATACACCCCGACCCCTCTTGATCTTGGCCATCCCAAGACTGAATATGTGCTTCCTTGTAACTATCGTGGTAACAGTTGCTGCAGCTGCTAAAGCTGTCAAAGTTCGTGTGCCATATGTGCATTCCAAAATTCAGCCTGCTCCTTGACCCCCTTTTCCTACGACGACATACTATCATCGTCATCGGAGTTGTTCTCCCGTCGTTGGCCGTACAGGCTAAGAACCGGCAATGAGGTTGTCGCTGAGATACGGAACGACTTCGCAGACCCGACGACGGTTCTGTCCTGCTGCATCCGGCCTACCTCCCTGCAGACTTGATCCAGCGTCGAGAGGAAGTCCCTCACCACCATGAATATCCTCAGGGGGTGAGCCTCCTCCTTCGCTGTGTCTCCATGGAAGTACTCGGTGATGTCTTTTACTCTCCCCAGAGCTCTCTTCTCCTCGCCTCTCACACGATCAATCTCCTTCTCGGCTTCCTGAAGGAAGCCCTGCATTGCCATGAAGAATCTCTGGCCCTGCGTGCATTGCCTCTCGAGCTGCAACACCGACTTGATCTTCTCGAGGCCCGTTTCGAGCTTACTGACGTAGCCGTGCAGAACGTCGAAGTCCATGGAAGCTGCCTTCTTCACGTTTCCAAGCTCGCTGCTCAGCCCGGACACGACTTTCAGGCCTTGCTTATGGAACTGCTCCTCTTTAGAGCTGGTGCTCACGGCATTTCCCTTTTCAGATTTTGCTTCTTCTGATCGAATCATTTCTTGGACAACAAAATGCAGTAGCGTGGTTTTACCGTCAGCCCCCTTGACGTCTGCAAGCTTTAGTAGAGTGTCGAGCTTAAAGGCTTTAGCATCACCCCGGTTTGTGCCGACATTCATCCGGTTTCCGGTTCTCAGCACTGCTTCAAGGAGTTTTAGAAACAACCTGCTACCCTAAGATCTTCACAAGCAGCCTGAAAACAAGTGGACAAATGTGAACTAACTACATGTATATATAGCGGTAGTACTCAAAATGGTAAGAAGGATTTGTGCAGTATGAGTTTTCTATCTGGCGTACCTCTAATGTTTCAAACGATTTCCTTAGATAATTTGTATCTGTCTCAAAATTTGCTCGGTACAGCATAGCATCAACTCTTTTGAAAGCAACAGGTATATCTAGCACCGTCTTGAGAAAGCGTTCTGCAGTACCCAGCTTGGATAAGTCACCGCTGTAATCTCGTAGTTTGACTTCTTCCTCTTTAGTAGGTGCCATCTTGACTAACGTTTCCAAAAGTTCACTGCCTAAACATTCAGCATTGCCTGTTCAAAATGGAGTAGAAACAATGTATAGTCAGTGGACGCTGCTGTATAGAAATGATATACTAGTAGTACATAACTGAACACTCCACTGAAAAACATTAAAATGATTATGTGTAGAAGATCAGGGTTAGAGTTATATTCAGAGCAAATCATGAGTGTTGGACTTTAGAAGCTGCACGATACGATGACATCCTTTATCATGGAAGAAAACGAAGAAAAAAAGGCGTAACAATTGGTGGATGTTTGTAATGTTCCATCAGGATGTTCACAACCTTCCTACTAGAAAAGAATTGGTGAGCCATCTTCTTCCCTTGAAAATTGCAAGTCGTTGTAAATTCTGTTGAGGTCTTGCTATCAAGAGCCAGATTTTTCTGTTAATTAAGTACCTGTCACTGTTGAACTGCAGGCCCACTAAGCTCCAAATTCGAATCTCATTGAAAGCAAAATGGGAATCACAAAATCACATGAAAGGAGCGTCCTAGCAAAGTACATGCTGAAAACCTAATCTCAATCAAACAAAACTCCTTCAACTTAAGATTTGCAAAATAGAATAGCATAATTTTTTAGCTAAAGGACAGTAAAAAGCTGGTTCAACATAGCATATGTCAAAATAGGTGCAGGAATTACTGCTAGCACGATGAGCCGACATTTTTTTTTCAAGAAAAGCAAATTTGTCCTAGCAGTTGAACAATCAGCATTGTACGATCACTCACCATCCAAGAGCGCGTCCGAGACCTCCTCACGCGTGACATTCAAGGCTCGGAGCAGGATGGCGATGTTCTGCGCTTTCTTGGGGTCGAGCACCCTCTCCTCCTGCCGGAACGTCGGCGCTCCAGCCTTCCTCCCGGCGTCCCTCGGCGGTGCGGCGGGCATGGAGTTGTTCATGAACAGCGCCTCGATCATGTCCTCATCCAACCTGAAAGAAACAGCTCAACGTCAGGCATGAATTCGGAGACCACCAGCATGCACGGATCACGCATTTGTTGTGCACAGGTTCTCAACTGGAATGAGCTTGACTTGAGCTGGTCCCAGACCATGGCGCGGTCCGAGGTCGCCCGCACCTTGTCCCAGTGCAGCGGCTTCAGCTTCGGCAGACCGCCGGCCCAGTCGTCCCCTCCCCGCATCGACGTGCTCCCGTTGTTATCCGCCGAGGTGGCCGCCCCCGTGATCGGCATCGGCATCGCAATGCGGGGGCCTTCCGGCGGCAGCGGCTTCATCAACCGGCGCCGCGATGTTGGCCCGGACGGCGGCTCTCCGGTCTTTGGGAGGGCGGTATTAGTTGACGCCATCGGTGGCGGCGGTGGTGGAGGAGGTGGCGGTTTTGGAGCTGTGTGAGATTTTGTCGGCGCTGGTGGTGGCGGAGGAGGAGGTGGTGGTGGTGGCCGTGGAGCTGGATTGGACGGTTGCACCGGCCGCGGGGATGACGAGATGACCTGCTTGACGTCTGGTGCAGAGCCAGTGGAGAAGCGGGTGCGCGGGGGTGTGCGCGTGCGGCGGGATCGTGCGGGGGCGGCGGGAGCGCGGCGATGGCGGCGACTGGGGGAAAGAAGTCGCTGGTCATGCTGGGAAGGCTGCGGCGGGATGCGGTGGTGGTGGTGGGCGGGCTGGACGCGCTGGCCTCGCTCCACGTCTCGCCGCACGCGCCGCCCGCGCCACCGGAGCCAGAACCCCCCGAGCGCTGCCGCGGCGTGTAGTACGCGGCGTCCTCGTCGGAGGAGCCCATGGTGGGCGCGCGCCGCAGCGGCGGGAGCGGACGGAGCTCCGGGCTCGGGTGGTCGGTGGCCTCCTCGCGGCACACGGCGCGCCGCGCGCGCTCGTTCCGCAGCTTGCGGTACGGGGACCCGGCGAGATCGGCGCCGGTGGGCCCGCGGTGGTGGTGCGCGGGCGTGGTGGGCTCCATGGTGCCGACGTAGAGGAAGTCGGTGGCGGAGGGGGCCGCGCGGCGGTGCGCCGGCCCGCCGTCGGGGCCGAGCAGCTTCTGCGACTCGCAGCGGCGGCGGGCGCGGCCGGTGATGAGGAACGCGCAGGCGAAGCCGAGCAGCGCGACCCCGGCAGCGGCGGCTGCCCCGGCGGCCACAATGGTCGCCTTCTTGGGACCGCGACCAGCAGCAGAGGCGGACGGCGGGTTGGAGACATCAGCGGCGATGGTGGTGGGGGATGTCGTCGTGCCAGCACCACCAGTACCGCCCGCCGCGGGCGGTGCCGGAGGGAAGAAGTCGCCGGGAGGGGCATCAGGCGTCGTGGCCGGAGGGCTGGGGTCGGAAGTGAAGTCCGGCGCGGGCGGAGGCGGCGGCGACGGGGGCGGAGTCCACTCAATGGGGAAGAGCGGCTGGTGCAGCACCCTCCTGGCGCCGACGACATCGCCGGACACCGCCGGAGAGACGCAGCTGCAGAGCACCAGCTGCGCGAGGAGCAGCGTTGCGATGGCGGGAGGCATTTGGCGGGGCGGGCGGAGCAGAGCATGCAGAAGGAGATAAAAGCCAAAGCTACTCGACTGCTGCAGCTTCGGTCCTGCTCTCTAGAGTGAGAGAAAGACAGGGGAGGGGAGAGGAAGCCGCCATTTTCGGCCTCGGAGACGTGCCATACGCCATTGATCAACCATATTTGATGCAGATCAACGGTCTCGCTCACACGTGGCACCCTCGGAATCCGGCTTTCCGTTCCGTCTTCTGTTTGCTTTTTTTTTTTTTTTGCCTCGCCGCTTTTCTTTTCCTCGCCTCTCAGCTTTGGCATCCCACTACTTTCGAACACAAATTGCTGGATCTAGTCGGTGAATGGCCTCTTTTTCTTGACAATTTAGTGTGGAGTACAAAAACTTTGATCGGAACGGAGATCTCTCCCTGTGTTTATAGGTTGCTGGTAGGTTGGTACGCTGCGAAGGTAAAGGAAAATATTCCACACTAAACACATTCTCATGTAAATGGAACATGATACTTTGCGTACCAACAACCTCTAATCTACATCGTCAGGCGCATTCTTTTCTCTGTACAAACTGCAGTGGTAGCATCTGTACTTGTAGAATCTATACATAAACTATAACTTTTTTTAAAAACAAGACAAGAGGTTTACCTTTTATATAGGTAAAGAAGTAGCAAACACGGTCCGGGCCAATCATGCGATAATTTCTGCTAACATCCTGGCCATTGCCAGGAATTTCAATGGGAGACGACATTCTCATGATAGCGAGGCGATTGTGGTGACATCGTCAATTTCTAAACCTGACGGTCGGTTCAGTCTCTCAGAGATGCTCATACAGATAAAATATGCGTGTATATGTTTATAGTGGTGAGTGTATTCGCGTGTACGTGAGCGGTCCGTGAGCCGAAAGAAAGAATACAAGTAATGTGTCCGCCGTTGAAACACCGCCGACCGGAAAATTCAGCTTTAATCAGTGCTGCTTCTTTTTCCTCTTTATTACGTATCTATACTTTCTGTTAGCTCAACCGGTCGGTCGTGTACGACGTAAGTCCATTATTCATTCCCTAGCTGGGGACGCATGCAGGGGATCTTCGAATTGCTTTGCTTAACTGCATTGCTTTCCTCTTCCTTAGTGCTCTGCTCGCTTACTGATGATCATCAGCTTTAGTCCAAAGCGTTTTAAGGTGGGGATGAGTGCCTCCTGCTGTGTGTCCGTAATGAATAAAAATGATCATACCATTCAAAAAAAAAAAAAGATCATCACTCACACGGCATGATGCTAGAGGGCGAGATTAAACAAAGAGATCGTGTGTGTCTCGTAGTTAATGGTGATGGACCCCACGTGCATGGCCAGGGTCTACATTGTTCCACAACCTTTGCCGGCGAGTCCGGTCCAAGGGCGTGGAGCGTGAGCGTAGTCGTACACGCGGCACAATCACAGATGCGAAAAGTAAAATGACACAGAGATATAGACGGGACTGTTCTTTATTATCAATGGTGTGTCCTCTCCATACAATACATCGGTATATATAGGTGGGAGAGGGGTTAGGGTTGAGGACCAATCTAGAGGGAAAACCCCCACCCAAGAAAGGGTGGGCCCGTACATTTACTTGTACGGTTGGTTTCCCAACACTCCCCCTTGGTCCGACATCCCGTATTGTCTATGTCTCAAAACTCCGAAAAACCCAGTGGGAAAAATATGGAGAAAGAGCGCATAGAATACGTCTCCTCATGTTGCACGAATTGCCTCATCAAAAACCTCATTGTGAGAAACATCAGAAAACTCACATAAGGGAAAAAAGTACAATCCACTCAACATCAGGTTGAGTACTCGACATCTGGATCGAGATTTACAGATGGGGTATGAAGAATCTCCCCCAGAGTCCGGCATATATCTAAGTCTAATCATACCGATTCACAAACACATCTCTCAAAAGATTATGCCGGTAATGATTTAGTGAACATATCAGCAAGATTGTCACATGACTTAGTATGCAAGATCCTCACCTCGTTCGTCTTCTGCAGCTCATGCGCATAGAAAACTTGGGGTTGATGAGATTACTCTTCACATACCCTGACTGCACTTGTGCAACACAAGCTGCATTATCTTCATAGATAATGGTGGGGGTTTGTACGGTGTTCAGCCCACACGTCTGCTGAATGTGGTGAATCATCCGTCGAAGCCATGCACACTCTTGGATGCTTCATATAGTGCTATGATTTCAGAGTGGTTCGTCGAAGTCGATAGAAGACTTTGCTCAGACGATTTCCAGGGAACATCAGTTCCACCACAAAGGAAAACATATCCAGTCTATGACTTGGAAGTGTGCGGGTCCGACAGGCACCCTGCATCAGCATAGCCTACCAATGATAGGTCTTGATTCCTCCTATAATTGGTCCCTTGCAGGTATCGGAAGACGTCCTTGATGCCTTTCCAATGTCTATTGGTAGGCTCAGAACTGTACCTAGCAAGCAAATTGACAGCGAACGCAATGTCCGCCGTACAATTCGCGAGGTACATGAGTGCTCCAACGGCTCAAGTAGGGGAATTCCGGTCCCAGAATTTCCTCCCCCTCTTCCTTAGGCCTGAACGGTCCTTATCTTGCTGCAAAGACCTCCCAATCATTGGGGTCTTCGAAGGATATGCCTTATGAAATCCAAATCTCTCTAACACCTTCTGGGTGTACTGGTGCACTAGAATCCCAGCAGGGGAATGTTCAAGTTGCAGACACAGACAGAACTTGGTTTTACCCAAATCCTTCATCTCGAATTCCGACATCAGGTAGGAACTTGCTTCCTCAATATCTCTAGGTGTACCAATTATATTCAAATCGTCCACGTACACCGAGATTATACAGAATCCATCTTCGTTGCTCGTGTAGCCCTTCTGATGAAGGAGATCGCTTAAGCGATTATACCACAGCCTACCAGACTCTTTAAGTCCGTACAATGACTTCCAAAGAAGAACACTGTATAGACCCGATTTGCTCTCTTGGTTCGGAATGGGGATACCTTCCGGTACCATCATGTAAAAGTCCGAATCAAGGTTACCATATAGGTAAGCATTGACAACATCCAACAATTTCATTGTTAAGTCCAGATTTACTGCCATCGAGATCAAGTATCTAAAGGTTATACCAGCCATGACTGGGGAGTAAGTTTCCTCAATATCGACATATGTCGTTGAGTGAACCCTTGAGCGACGAGCCTTGCTCTGTACCGATCCACCTCATGTGTGAGGTAACTGCCTCCTGCCAATCTTTCCAATCCGACCTTATTTTACAATCAGCGGGATTGTTAGGCCTAGGGTCAGGATCTATGATTGAGGCAATTCTATAGCAAAGTTAATGTCGACAATTGCCATTGCTCGGTTCCTTGACTCTCCCTTATTTATATAATTTATGGCCATTTCGTCATGGGGCGCATCTGGCGCTACCTCTTGCTCCACCGTATTTCCCATTACAGGAGCGAGGTCCTTTAGCTTTTTCGCGCCGATGTGTGTACTCACATCTCCGCTGGATGTTCCCTCAATAGGGACGTTCAAGTCCGGAATCCCGTGCACAGGACTTTCCGTACTTGTGCCAGGTCTCAATTGGCTCCCCTTTTCTTACTAGGGGCTTTGGTGACTGTCTGTGATAAATCTCTCTTATCCTTCTTCCTCAGGCGTCCCCGAGTACTTAGGAGTTGAGAAACCGGATTTCCCGTCCTTTTAGGCCTTTGGACGGGAGCGGGCGTACCATAGTTAACTTCGGTATCTCAACCCTTTCCGGTGCATTGCGCGCAGGCATATGCGACTTTGTCACAGTTTACAAGTCACTAAAGTGATCAGGCAGTTGATTCGCTAATGCATGCAAATCAATTTCTTTTGGACTTCTTTATTTGTCTCGGCAGTGCGTGGGTCATGAGCGTGGATCTCCGTGACTTGGCACGTGATTTCTCGACTTTTATCATCAAGGGGTTGATTATCTCCCCCTAAAGTCGGAAAGAGATCCTCGTCAATGCAATCAGCGAAGCGGGCCGTATGACATTCACTTGTCATGGGGTCCAAATACCTGATTATGGACACAGTCGCATAACCAACGTATATCCCCGACTTACGGAGCGGGCCCTTTGCTGATCGCTGGGGTGGTGGTATCGGTACATACACCTGGCAACCGAACCTATAAAGGTGGGAAATTATCGGTGCCGACCCCTGCGCAAGCTGCACATGAGAATGGATGTTGTAGGCCAACGGTCTAAAGTTAATGAGTTTAGCAGCGTGTAACACAGCTTGCCCCAACATCTGGTTGGTGAAATACAACTCTTATGATGGATTTCATCCTTCACCTTTAAGGGGGGCGGTCTAATGATTAACTTCCCCGTAGCGTATGCGGAGCACACGAAATCATCAGGATTTGGGAAGTTTTTCACTTTAACATTATGACCGTTTGAGTTGTATATTCCTCATCATACTTAGACTGAGTGGCCTAATCTATCATGCCATAGGCAAAATAGTTCAGAGCATCGGAAGGTAGTGTACACAGGCAGTGCTACAATTACCGTGTAGCATAGCCATGTGTCCAATGGAGGAAAAATTTCCAAGAACATGTTTACCATTTTCATCGCGCCCGGTGATTAGTAGGCATTCCATACCGTTCATAACACCGGTCTCAGCTGGAGACTATTAGCGTGAAAACCATTGAAACTTAAGGGGGTGCGAATGACTCGGGGTACAACAATGCATCGTTAATGATCAAAGTTGTTCCCATGGGTAGTATCATAGTGGCTCGTCCGGAGCCAACTATATAAGGATCGCAGCCGGCGATTTTCATAACACTACCTCGAGAATTTTATCAGACTCAAAGCACATAATCTCCCTGAAGATGGTATTTGTGTATCGTTTTCCACGAGACATGTTTACTCCATTGGGGTGCCACACGTGTTCTAAGACATTTGCATGTAATTAAAATAATGAAGCGAGGAAGTAGCGACATTACAAAACAAATGCATATATCTGAGAACATAACATGCCATCATATTTAAATAGAGGAATTAATGAACGATAATCAAATGTCATTCAAGCGTCGAAATAATGAATATGTCTTGCTCTTATAGAGCTTACAAACCAAATGTATCTCAATAGCCTAAGGAATCATGATAAGTTAAACAGTGGAAGCTTAGACGGGCATAGAGAACGCCGTTCACTTCACACTCAATGTCCAACTGAGCGAATTGCTCCTCGGATCATCATCAGTGCCTACACGAGGTGCAAAAGGGAGCACCAAGTGATCGACCTCCATAGAGACGCCGACGTCCGTTGAGACCGTAGGGGCTATCTCCATGGGCGCAACTGCAGGTGCAACCATAGGCAGAGGTGGAGGCGACGGGAGGATCTCGGGCGCCACCATGGGTGCCGGAGGTGCCTCCCCCTGTACTGAGGCGAGGTGCGATTCATGCACCTTCTTACTAGCCTTGTACGTTTCCACAACGTCCTTAGGTGCACGGCACTGGCGTGAGAAGTGTTCTGTAGAGCCGCACCGGTAGCATTCCTAGGGCCTCTGCTCCCCCTTGCCTGGCTGATGCTGCTGAGCCTAGCGAGGGGGGTGAGGCGCCTTCTTGCCCTTCCTGCCTCTCTTCTTCTTGAGAGGCACATGGGCCTTGTAGGCGCTAGCATGGGCCTCCTGACGGGAACTCGCTCCAAGTGGCTGCGCGAGAGAGTTCTTTCGCAAGAGCTCATCCTGCGCCTCCTCCACCTGGAGTATGTCCACAAGCTCTGCATACTGCGTGTACTTCCCCTGGCGGTAATTCCGCGAGGACTGTACAACATCGGGGTGGAAAGTAGAGAGAGTCTTCTCAATCTTCTGAGTGTCGGTGATAGTGACACACACATCCGAAGAGAGTGCAAATCCGGTGCAAAGCCGAATTATAGTCTCCCACCGTCTTGAAGTTCTGAAACCTCAGACGCATCCACTCCGCCTCTGCCCGCGGGCGAACAGTGTACTTCAGTCGCTCGAAACGCTGTTTAAGAGCATTCCAGAGGTCCAAAGCACTCCGCTCAGCCATGTACTCATTTTTCAGAGTACTGCAGAGGTGGTGACGCAGAAAATGCAAAGCCTGGACGTGAGGAAGATCTCAACGTCCGATGCCCACGTCAGGTAGTTGAGCCCATTTTGGGCTAGCTCGGTGAACTCACGGTTGACGATTCCGGCCATCTGCAGTTTATGCAAATCATCTTAGATTACAGCAGGTAATCCCGATTACAGCAGGTAATCCATTGCATAAATGCGATGAAGATACAATTGTTCATTAACATGACGTTCCAATATTTAAAAACATGCTAACAATGATTTCAGAGCGATTAAAAGTAATTAAACAATTAATTCTAGCAATGAAAACATATAAACAAGCATGGTAATGACGGAAACATGTTAAGCGCATCACTAACGTAAAATTGGCCCTAAAATTGACCTTCCGAAACTATTTTATGCACAAAAATATAATTTCAGCAAAACCAGACTTGTCCAGGACTTACAGGTAAATTTATTCAACAGGAATAAAGTTATACCTAATTCTGAAAAAGTTCAGGTGCTAAATTATAAAATATGTGCGCGTAGCCGTATTCGGTCCGGCCCGATCGACAGCAGGCCGAAAATAGGCCACAATGGGCTGTGCCCATAACCAAAACCATCCCGTACCTCTGCCCCTTTTTTTTCTTTTTTCTCTTTTTTTTAGAGGACAAACTTGGGCCGTATGTGGCCCAACTGCCTCGACGCCACGTGGGCCGGCCCACCATGACACATCCCAGGGGACGACACGCTAGGTTTCCTAGCGCGCTGGTTGGCGGCGGCGGCGGCACGGCGGCCGTGCCGGCGGCCAGCGGGGCCGGGCGGCGCACGGGGGCAGTGGTGCGCGGGACGGCAGCGGGCGGGGCGGCGAGGCCGGCAGGTCCGCGTGCGCGGGGCGGCCGAGGCGCGACATGCCCGGCGTTCGCGACGCGTCCCAGGCGCGGGGCGCGCTCGCACGCGGCCGGCCATGGTGCGGCAGGAGGCGGCGCGGTGAGCGCGCCAGCGCAGGCTCGGCGCGGGTGGCGGGCGGCCGGCGGCGCGACCTCGCACGTCGCAGGGCTCGGCCGACTAGGCCTCGAGTTCGTACGCGGACGGCGCGTCCATGGCGCGGATGCGGGCGGCGCAGTCACAGCGCTGCCGGGCACGGCGAGCGCGGAGGGCCAGCAGGGCTCCAGCGGCGACGGCCTCGGCGCGAGGCCAGCAGGGCCAGGCGGCGGTCGGCGGCGCCCCTGTCGTGCGTGCTCGGGCGGCACGGCCAGCAGGGCTGTCGTCCGCGGGACGGCGCTGCCGACGCGCAGGTGCGGTCAGCAGGGTACGCAGCGAGCACGGTCATCTGGACCTTCTCGCGCAGAAGAGTGACGGCGGCGCCACGTAGTGCGAGGCTCGGTGTGTTGCGTGGCGGCTTGCCGACCTATGCAACACACGACGAGCGGCTCTACGGCAGTCAGCCGACGACGTGTTTTACGCCGACACGAAAAACACTTCGGATGTCAATTTTCATCGTCGGTTCATCTGGAATCTAGACGGCGCGTCGCACAGCCGGTGCGCCGCGGCGGTACCGTGATCATCAGGATCACTTCCTTACCGACTCCCTACGGTGGCGTCATCAAATCCCTCATGAATCCGAGAGTATCGACATTGGTCGGCGACGTATTCGTCAGCTCGACTCTCGGGAGGGAAATCGACACCGTAGGTAGTATAAAACGTATTGCAAGAACGGAAATATAAATGGATGCAAAACCGTTGTTGCGATCGGATCTGGATTATACCTCCGCGATGAACAACGAGAGCCTGCTTGATGAAGGCTCGATGCAGATCAGTTGGCGGAGCAGTTCGTGCTGATAACGTGTTCCACAACCTTTGCCGGCGAGTCCGGTCCAAGGGCGTGGAGCGTGAGCGTAGTCGTACACGCGGCACAATCACAGATGCGAAAAGTAAAATGACACAGAGATATAGACGGGACTGTTCTTTATTATCAATGGTGTGTCCCTCTTCATACAATACATCGGTATATATAGGTAGGAGAAGGGTTAGGGTTGAGGACCAATCTAGAGGGAAAACCCCCCACCCAAGAAAGGGTGGGCCCGTACATTTACTTGTACGGTTGGTTTCCCAACATACACGTGGATTTCTATAATTTCTCACGGCAAGCATATATCTTCTGCTTTGGGTCCTGCCTGCCTCACGTGGAAAGCAGACCGATCCCGGAGCGCATAGTCTCTGCTATTCCATTAAATCAACATGGGTGAATATTTGCATGGGCTACGGCTTCTAACTTGGAGATGCTAACGCTCCTCCTCCTGCAAACCTGGCAGTCGCCGCCACCACCTCCGCCTCCACCATAGGTTGATTCCCCCTCTTCCGGCCGGCCTCGTTGCGGTCGGGAGAGGTGGAAACCCGATCTATGAGTGAAATTTTTTATAAAACTAGTGTTTTTAATAGATTGATTAGACTTTTGATAGCCGTCTTCTTCATCAATGAAGATGACATCGTCTACAATAAATAATCTTTGGGTCTTCGTTCGACGACGAGATCTCCTTCCTGACGTCAATGGTGGTATTGTAAGATTAAATTAGTCTAGGTATGATCCTTCAGATCTTACTTCGCCAGATCGATTTTGGATTTCTTTTCTCATGGTTGCCACGAGGATTGTTCTCGCAATATTTTTTCCGGCTGCTACGTACTCGACAATGGTGATTCGTACTCTCGGCTCCCACTGACGTCGACCAGATTGTTCAGTTTATTTTCCCTGAAATATCGGTGTTGATACTCTTGCCGATGTTGGTTGATGGCTGCGTGCGTGCACCTAGCGTTGGCATTGCAACTCCAAATTAAAATTATGGGAGAATGTTCGCTGGTATTCATAGGTATGTGATTTGGTATCTTTGTCATTTTACGATTGCCTTCGGAAAAGTACAAGATCGTGTCATGGAAGAAGAAATAGTTTGAAAATTTCGAAGATTTGCTCATTCCTTTTATACTTTATTTTGTAATTGTTGTAGTCAGCTCATGTATCTCTACCATGTATTATTTGCTACTATAGAATATCGTGTTTATAATATATCGTGGTATTGATTGTCAAACAAAACATGGGTGAAGATTTTTAAGTAAATGCACATACATATTGATTTGAATCTTATTTATTCAAAGTTTAAAGGGGAAATTTGATGGTATGTGCCTTATGTGCCCTCCACGAAAAAGAGAAACGGGAACTTTAACAGTAAAATCCCGGTGCTTGTACTCTTCTTCGAACACTATCTTTTTCTGCCCAAGTCACATATTTTTGTGTTTAATTTTCAAACTTTGCATGCAAATACACATCATCCAACATGCATGATTTATTTCATTTTTTACTCTATCTTGTTTTGTTTCGAATTTAATGTTCAAGTGGGGTACGGGGTACCCAAATCGCTTATCTTTTGGCTACCGCTCCCTAGTTGAGTTGTCCAATCAACGGTCAGTCTTGTCTTTCTAAAAAATCAGTAAAATATTACCGATGGTATACCTATATGTACGAACAAGAAAACACTAAGTCTTATCCAGTGGTGGAGTGTCTTCTGCTTGATCCCGATCTCAAGCCTCCACCTTCTTGTGCTTATATGTGTTTCTCGTTCCCGCCAAATAAGGCTTCCTTTTTTCATGACCGCCGCCCAAGGAGAAAGAAGGTAGATATGTCACAAGTACGACATAGTGTTGATATGCAAACTGAAGACTGATGTACGACCACCAAATGTCAACTAGAAAGGAGCGAGAAGAAGAGACAAGATGTACCCACTCCGTTTCAAAATATAACACTTTCTATTCTTTTTGGTTTTGTCCTGATTCGTACATTGGGAATGAATCAGGACAAAGTCAGAAAGTATAGAAAGTTTTATATTTAGGAACGGTGATATAGTTCTATAAAGAAGACCCCCGCACACTAGGAGAGGAATGGTCGTTGTGGGTTGTCACGCCAACGTCGATGACAAGCCGTGGTGATGGGGCGGACTACATAGATATTGGTTGTGCGGCGGACAAAAGAGGTGTCAATGTTAGTTGGAGTCACGAGGAAAAGAACATGACAAAATATGAAGGTCGGGGTAGGTTTTACGGATGTTTGATTTGTTTAATATTGCAACAAAATGACGATGTATCTACTTTTTTAACATAATGGGAAACGGTTGGATCTATATTCTATGGGCACTTCCACATATGGGAGAACTATTAAATTTGTTTTTGTTATAAAATATTTGTTAAAAAACATGAAAGAGCTGACGTTTGCGTTTATTTGGGGTCGGTTGTGTGCACCACCATGATGCAGAGATCATGGCTTTACTTTCCATTCCAAAAAAATACTACTAGAGTCCACTAGTATAGATCGGGCAATTTAAGACCTCGCGATCGCAGACGGATGCAGGCGTCCATATGCGTTATCACCTATCGCTTACCCTTCACGTTTAAAGTCGTTTGCGAGGACTCGAAGGGTGTCCCCGGCGCAAACATTCGCATATGGTTACAATTTATAAAAAGTGTGTGCGCGCTTTCGCACACGAACATTGTGAAGTAACGCATGTGCATTCGTCGCAGTATCGCACACGATTTGCCGATGTTTGTCTGTATGAAATTCTGTTGAACTATCGCACATGATTTTCCTAAGTAAATCATGTGCGTACATTGTTCTATTACATACGATTGGTTTGATGTTATCGTTTGTCTAATATTTCGTCTTCCCGCATTTTTCTGAAATCTCGCTAAGTATGAAATACCATGGTGTTCCCGCCATTTGCTTCAGTATAAATTGCTTTGAAGGCCATGGCCATTTGTTTATTTAGGATTTGTACAATGCCACACAACACGGAAGCCATGGGAGATCGGGGATGTGGTACCTTCGTGGACCTCGCGCCGTCGGAGTCGAAGGAGATGCTGCCCTCAGCGGCCGTGGCTGGGGGTAGCTGAAAGTGCATGTGTTGCCCCATGCGTGGTTTTGGTAATTAATGACAATCCCTATGGACTAATGTTTGCATTGAGATATCTTTATAGATCTTGTCCATGAAGAAGATTGGAGTTCATGTGGTGGACTCTAGAAGATTACATGATGATCAATGCTCTATTCAAGGGTTTATATGAAGAATGGTCCTCTAGAGTTGAGCTTATTGCAAGCATGGCTTGGAAAAGAAGATTGAGTGAACTTTCATGCTATTTCCAAGCCATCATATATATCAAGAGAAGAAGATGAAGTGCAAGTCCAATATGGTCCATCTCGGAAGATATCATTTGATTGAAGCTTGCAATCAAGACATGAAGACGGAGCTTAGCGAGGCTCTCCCATAATGGAGTATGGGGGAGCATTTGGAGATGTCTTCACCAAGCAAAGCGCAATCAAGAAAGGTGGTCCACTTGAAGAGATCAAGATCGTCATCATCTAGCTCAAGTGGAATGCGCAAGGCAAAGGTATGATGTTGATAGGTTTTCTATTTTACCGGTCTCATGGTGTTAGTGGGAGACCGGGTTATAGGATAGACGGCGTACTATCAAGAGGGGCTCTCAAGTGAGTAACTTGATCGCATCTTTGTGGAGAGCTCAAACCTTTGAATACTTGGCATATCATTTTTCTTGATTCTTATTTGGTTCTTCTCCTTGTTGGGTTTTGGTGCTTGTTGTAATCCTCATGACAAGCCCATGTTCTTCGAAAATGGATTTTGGATGGAAAACTTGTTGCGTTCTCGGTGTTGGAAATATTACCGGTCCTCCTCGAGATAAGGTCCACACCTCCCATGTGTGATATCTTCTCTATATTTGTGACCCTTAATATTTCCAACCTCGTTGGTTTCATCTCGTTTGGAGCTTCCTTGCAAAAGTTGTTGCATTTCAGGATTTACCGGTTGTTCTTATTTAGAGAAGGCTTACCTTTCTTCATTTGGTTTTATCCTCACATGATGGACTATGATGTTGCTCTGCATAATCTTGAAGGGCTCTTTGTTGCGATTCCAACGAGCCCAAGAACATCGAAAACGGAGTCCGGATGATCAAGATATGTTCATTTTCGTATTGGACACTTTTGCAGTTTTGTCGGCCGGCCCAGGCCGGCTGTTTCGGCCACCCCACCGGCCCCCAGGCCACCCCACTGGCCGGTTGCCTCGGCCGCCCCACCGGCCCCCAGTCCGGGCCTCCTTCCTGCGCGGCGTCCATACCCCTTCAACGGTCACCTTTTTGGGGGACCTATTTAAGGGGCTTTCTTCCCCAATGGTTCTCTAACCCTTCGAGCTCGTTTTTCCCCTCTCTCTCCTCCATTGTTGACTTTTGGAAAAGCTTGCCTTCCTCTCAATCCCTCCCATGATTCTTGCATATCTTTGAGGGAAAGTGAGAGGAGATCAAGATCTACATTTCCACCAATCCATTCCTCCTCTAGGTGAGGGGAACCTAGTAGATCGTGATCTTGGAGTTCTTGTGTGGTTCTCCTCTTTGTTCTTCCTCTCTTCTCCCCCCATAAGCATTATTTACTTGTGGTGGGATTCGAGAGTGAAGGATTTGAGCCTTGTGCTCTTGCCATTGCTTTGTGCATCGGTTTGTGCTCTCCACGAGGATTCGTGGAAGTTGAAAGCTTGTGAACTTGTTACTCTTGGGTCTTTGGACCCTAGACGCCCGTGTGGTGGTTGAGACCCTTGTGTGGTCACTTGTAGCTATTCGGGAGCCCCAATCCCGTTGTGGGTTGTGCCCCGGATCGTTGTTGAAAGGCTCCGGATTCTGCCTCGAAGGAATTCCAATAGTGGAAGGTGAACCAAACCTTTGTGGTGCGGTTCATCGGACAAGAAGGTGAAACCTTTGTGGTTGTTGAACCATTGTGTTGGTTCACACCTCTCTAACGAGACGTACTCCCCTAAAAAGGAGGAACTCGGGAATACATCCTCGTCTCCGCGTGCCTCGGTTATTTCTATACCCGAGCTCTTTACTTATGCACTTTACATTGTGATAGCCTTCGTGCTTGAAGTATTCTATTGCTATCACCTTGTTGCTTGTCTTGCTTCGCATAAGTTGTTGGTGCACATAGGTGAGCCTAGTTTATTTAGGTTGTTCGCTTGTTAATTTAAACACCTACTTTTATTCCGCAATTATCAAGCCTAAACCAGAAAAGTTTTAATCGCCTATTCACCCCCCCTCTAGGCGACATCCTTGTCCTTTCAGTAGCTCAACCAACCTCGCGCCGTGGGAATCGGAAAAGATGTTATCCACAACAGCTTCAATCGATCGCACGCTGACTGAGGCGCAGGAGGAGCTGTCAACAGCGCACGGAGCTGGGGGTAATTTCGTTGACCTCACGGCGGTGGAGGAGCCCGAAGACAACTACTCGGGTTCGTCGTCGGATGAGCCTCTGGCCACCCGAGAGGAACTGGAGGAGCATAAGTTGGTGGAGATGTTGATGCATGTAAAATGCATACATGAACTTTGCATTATTTTTACTTATATTCCAGTCATATTTGCATCATATAAGGGTTATATCACTGTTTTATAATGATTTTGGGAATATTTGATATGTTTCCTATTTTTATGGAATTAACCCTGCACAGGCAGAAAACCCTATTTCTATATTTTAATGTTTCAGGGACCCAAACGACGTCCAAATGGCCTGGAAATTTACGAGCATCAGTTTTTGGAAGGAACAAAGCATGGGAGCGAAGGAAGCAAACAAGCGAAGGCCCGAGGGCCCAGATGAGTGAGCCCACGCGGCCCATGTACCTGGCCGCGTGGGACCCCCCTTTTGGTCCTCGGAGCTCCGTTGTCGTCGATCTTTCCTCCACCGACTCGGGTTTGACCTAAAACCGCCTATAAAAATAGTCCCCGACGTTCTCTGGAAGGAGCGCCGCAGAAACACAGAAACACCGAAACAGAGACCTGGAGTTGCAGATTGGAGGGGGAAAACTCCGGCGGGGCGCTGCCGGCGTGGTCTCCATCTTCTCCAACGACTTCTCCACCGTCTCCATGATGAAGAGGGAGTAGTCCACCCCTGGACTATGGGTTTGTGGAAGTAACTTATGTATCTCTCTCTCTTAAGCTTCACTAATTAGTACCGTATGAGCTGCTGAAAATGATTACGGTCATCTATGTAATACCTTTGTGGTGGATCTTTTTATGAGTTAATATATGTTTGAGATTGCAATGGTTTTGTTTCAGTTATGAAAGTAGATGCATATTATGTACCCCGTTCTTATTTACTTGTCATGATCAAGCATGTTTATGAGAGCGTGTAAGGGGAACGTGTGCATTAGTTGGAGTAACGGGGGGTGCCTAGTGCAGTGAACGTGAGAGAAAGTTCTGCGATCCACTTGGGTGTTTTACCTTACTTTGTTGCCTCACTAGGGATAAAAAGAAATACCATGCTACCGGAGATGTGGGTGTGACCATTGCCACTTCCTCCATGACTAGATCTAGCATGTTCTTATTTTAACTTCATGTCATGATACTTATTGCTATACTCTGAGTTATCTTAATTACTGAGGTGTTATGATTTAGTTCGCATCTTCGTGGAGTATAAGAGAGACTAATAACCAAAAGGTCTCTATGCTAGGACGTGATGCCCATATAATTATAACTTGTCATTAAACTGTTGTGTTGCAATTTCATATGTCAACTCTAGTGTTCCATTGTCTACCACTTTATTAAAGAGAGAGTGCATTTGTGAAACCATGAACCCCGGTCCATTTTTAATCATAAGAAACACCTTTCCAACCACTTTTACCACTTTACCATTTTCTGCCATTTAAAAATCCGAAAATACAAAAACACTTTTACATCTTGCATTCATCATATAAAACCCAAAAATATCATTTATCATTACTACCACCATCCTTGCATATTTATTTACCACCATTGCATATTTATTTCTTGTTTGCATTGCATATTATCTTGATATCATTCTCACACCTTGTGCTTGACAACCACTAGGTGAGGTTGAGGACCAAAACATTTACTTTGTTTTGTAGGTAACCAAAAGAAGGATAGGAAAGATAAATCTTCACTACTGATTCCCCGAGAGTTCGATATTAAACCCTCGAGTCACCCCTCGTGGGGAAAACACGTCTTCCACTTACTACACACTCTGCACTTGGAGTCTCAACCTAACCCATTTACTTTTCACGCAGGTAACTACGTGAAGGGCCATCAGATGTCCATCGTGTCGGCGAGGTGTGAGGAAGCATTGGTGCATTGCGTGGTCGAGGAGTCTTTCGCCACTCTTCGAAAGTTCCGGGTGCGTGCGCTGCTACGCACCAGGCAGGAGGTCAAGAAGCAGACGCGGCTTTGGATGGGTGCCGCGGGAAGGCGTTTGGCCAAGTGGAAAGCCGGCGGTCAGTCCGGCAACCCGCTAGCCGACGTTGCCAGGGCATCAGGCTCCGGCAACTCGCTCGGCGATGGTGCAGACGCCTCAGGCAACGTCAAGGGCCTCGCCGGCGACGATGCAGAGGCCTCAAGCAATGGCAAGGGCCCCGCCGGCGATGAAGACGTCGTCCTCCTCTCTGACGACGACGAAGAACATGTTTAGATAGGTATTAGGTGGTTCTTATGTGTTATATGTAATGTTTAATTGGGATGTCCAATCCTTTTGTAGCAGGAAGGGCAAACCATGCGTTTGAATTAATGGAGCCCTTCTGTTACCAACTAATATTATCCAAATATTATTAACCAGGTTCTATTTTATCTAGTACTCCTTTCCAGCGGTAAAATTTGGCATTTCTCCAAGTTATCTTCAATGTTGTTAAACCACAACATAATTGCGCACGGTTTATTCGCATAAGAAACGTGTGCGAATATTACTTTTTACCACAAACTGATCGCACACAATTTTTCCTATGCTGAACCGTGTGCGATAACAATCGCTAGACGACTGGATACGCCCACGGCTTCTGCAGATGAAATCGTATGCGATACCAACTGGGCCTTTAGGGCCCAACAAGTGGAACCCTTTGTAACGCCCCGGGATTTTTCCCCAATTAGATTTGTTTCTTTTTCTTTTTTCGCATCATCATGGCATCATGCATCATGAGCATTGCACTATTTTGTGAATACAATTATTTTGCTACTTCAAATATTTTCCCTCCATCTCGGTTCGCCTCCGTTTCATAAATATATTTTGTCAAATGGTTTTGCAAAAGAAAATAATAAAAGAAAAGGATTTGTGTGAGAGAGAGAGCAGCCCAGCGAGGCCCAAAAAGCCTAGCAAGCCTACCTAAGCCGAAACCCTAGGGTTTCCCCAGGAAATTTCCTCTTCCACGCCCTGCGTTTTGCAGCCGCCTCCTTGTCCTTTCTCTTTTTGCATCCAGATCCTCCCACCCTCTCTCTCTTCTTTTTCTTTTTGCTTCCGGGTCCCTGGCCCCTTATCCTCTTCTGTCCACCAACCACGCAGCACACCACACCCGCCTCGCACCCGCACGCACGGGAGGGGCTCGGCTCCCCGGCCCACCCGCCCCGGCCGCACCTTGCCGGCGCCGCCTTCCTCGCTGCGCCGTCCTCCACGCGCGTCCGACCGCGCCCCCGACCTCGACCCACAGCGCCTCCTCCTCTTCCCCGAAACGTCGCCTCGACCCGAGCCATGTCTCTCTTCTTCCTCAGCTCCGGCCGGTGCTGCCCGAGCCCCGCGCTCGCCCCTTCCTCGCCGACCCGGGCCGGCTCCAAGCCGTCCTCTTCTTCATCCAGCCCGGCCGCTGATGCCTCCTCTCCTCCCGAGGTCGCCACCTCGCGCTCATGCTCAATCCGCGCACCCGGCTCCGCCCGCGCCGGCCGTCGTCCTCCTCCGGCCTGTTCCACGTCGCCCTCCCTTGCTCCTGCCCGAGGCTGCCGTCCTCGACCTCGCTTCCTCCCGTCTTCACGTCCCCGATGTCGCCCGCCCGTGTTCGACGTTTTGCCCGCAAGGAGCCGGCCCCACCTTGTCCGTGTCGGTCCACCCTTCGTGGTGCTGCGTCCTATGCGCTTGTGCGCGTCTTCCGGTGTTTGAGTTGCCGTGCGCCGCAAGTTTCTTCCGGTGCCTGTGTCCGTGTGCCGTGCTCCTCCGTGTCCATAACTCGACAAGACCGACGCCGTGAACCTCGCCCGTGGCCGCTGCCCATCGCCAAGATCTTCGGTGACGACTGCTCTCCGATGACAAGATCACCATCGACCCCGCGACTGTCGACAAGATCTCCGCTTTGTGTCCGTCTCGCCTTTGTTCGCTTTGCGTTGGCCGCCTTCGTGCGCGTCCGTGGAGACCTTGATACAAACCCCGAACATCGACAAGATCTGCTACCACAACGACCCAAGTACAACTACTTCCCCGACACCGACAAACGACGATGTTCCGGTTCAGCGACGACTAGTTCCTCTACGGACCAAAGATGCCGGCTTTGACCCCGAAGTTCTCGATCCGACGCGCGAACCCAAGCCCGAGCCTATACCTATGTACCTATTTTTATAAAATGTCATCTATCTTGTGCATATCAAATCATTCATGCATTTGTTGCATATCTTGGGTTGTGGGTAATTAGCAATTCATCTGAAAATTAAATATGCAGTGTGCGGGAACATTCGATAAATGTCCCGACTTCATTTAATTTGTGTAGCTCACCCATGCCATGTTTTACATGTTAATCAACATTTAAATTGGTGGTAGATAAATAACTTGAACCCTTAATATTAATTGTCGGAATCCCGGTTCCGCTTAATTTGGCTTAAGTTGCATCTTGCCCTGTCATGCATCATCTCATGATCATGCTGAATCTTTTGCTAGTAGTAAGTGTTGCATCCGCTGCTCTTTCCAGTGTTTGTTGCGTCTTTCCGAATAGGACGTTGAGATGATGTGAGCAACGACAAGATCTGTTCCATGCTGGATTCCAGAAAGCATTGTTCACTTGTTCCCAATGCATTATCTTTCATCCTTGCCGTTGATCTCTGCTATCCTTATGTTACGATGCTTGTGCGATCATATCCATGTTTACCCTGCTACCATGATATAGCCCCACCTTCACATCCTATCACCATGTTGCTTGTTTACCTTGTTGGACTTGCGAGTCGTAGCGCATGCTTAGGTTGTTACCTTTGTCTTGTTGTTCTGTATCTTCGACGCCATGGTAAGTTGCATCTGTTTATCTGTTGTGGGACGATTGTTGTCTTATTGATAAGGCACCGGCGGAAGGCCAGTTTTGGTGTTTTGTTCTGCTAGTGTGGCCTTAGGACCTGAGTTCTTGTCCTCAGATCCAAGACTGAGCGCACTACCCACATGTGGGACCTTGATGGGACTCCCCGCGACCCGTGACCCGATCCGTAGCGTTGTTCGGGGCGCCACACCTAGTTCAGTCTTTCCATTTGATGCATGTATGATGTTTTAAATTACGATCTCATGGTGATGGTGTAGTCGATCTCATATATGAGCGGCACGTTCTTAGTTTTGCGAAGGTCCGGGGATGGGCCTAAGTGACCGTGCGCGCAATCATGTGGTTTCCTGGACTTGGCTGTAGAGAAGTGAAAGGTTGTGTGAAACGCTCCATGGCAATTTGATGCGTGTGGTTAAACAATAGTGCACCCCTGCAGGGTTAAATCTTTTCGAAAAGCCGTGTCCACGGTTATGGACGACTGGGTGAAGATGCTGGCTAACAAGATCATAGACAACTTACACCAAGTAATGATAGCTATTAAACTTGCTTCGTTGTGTGAGTACCTTTGGATTGCTTACTCGTGGGTTAAGCGAGTGAGTGATAATCGGCTGGGTATTGTTTGGTGTTAGTATCTAGTTGGTTCCTTGCTCACTCTCTTATCCTTATCTTATAGACGAAAGTTGTAGCGTGTCTTCTGTAGATGGCTTAGTGTTGCTGCTTCAGTCCACCAACCCTTTCATTTTGGGAGGCTTTGCATTGGTTCCAAGTGTGCCTTGCTTGCCAGGTAAATTCCATTACCTGACCCATCTTTTGGGTTGTTTTTCACTGAACAGTCAACAGGGTTGAAGTCTGACGACGTTAGCTTGGGAATCCGTCCGGCGAGGCCTGGACAGGGAATGGACGCCATCGTTTATCTTTAGGACTCTTAGTCCAATTTGTACCTTGTCCGTAATCGGACACTAATTTTCTTTTGATGTGATTTGTATCTTTGTAATGTATCAGTTGTATCTTGACTCGTTTGAGTCGTTCTTGTATATATATTCTCCTTTTTGCTGTTGTTGCGGATTCTTTCGTGAACTGTTGTAATGTTATCACAAATCCACCCACATAACACGCATGTTTCGGCGTGCACGTTATGTCTGGTGGGCGCCCTAAGATCGTTATTAAGCGGTTTTTGGCAGGATAACTGAAATCCGCTTGGTACCGATTTTGGGGCGTCACACCTTCGCGCTTGACCCATACACAGGCTCCACTCTCCCCTCTCCCAGCCGCCTCCTCTCCTCTACAGTCGCACACACACCCTCCCGGTCCTCCCCGCCGCATTTGGCCTCCACCGCGGCCCTACCCTGCCGGCCGACCGGACGATGACCTCGCGGGAGGCCTGTCCTCGGCCGCCGACCCCCCAATGCATGGGGGCCGCCTTCTCGTCCACATCCCGAATGTTAGCGCTCGTTTAGCAAGGCCATCCTCTTGTTTAATGTGCCAGATCTGTTTGAATATATTGTTTATGCACTAGCAAGGCCGGATATGTTAGAATAGCTAGTTTGTTGGTATGGTACTGTAGATCTTGATATGTTATCTGTTAGAATAGGGATCTGTTAGAATAGCAACCTCCTTTATGTCTTATCTTGTCACTATGAATGTTTTTACCAGAAGGGATTTGATATAACACATTTCATTTTATACTTGTGTAATTGGGATCTTATTTTGGTGGCACTGTACAAGAAATTCAAGAGAGGCTTTATTTCCCTCTCTTGGCCAATCCGTAGTTAATGGTAAGTGACACTAACCAGTTCAGTTTTAATGTTATTTTTATGTTTTCACCTCCTTCCATTGATGAATATTTTGAACACATCACGCAGCAAGGATTATTTCACACATAACATATATGCAGCAACAGATCGCCGATTTTATCGAATATCTTAGCCTTGACGGTGGTAAGTGATAATCATTTAAACTTGTTTTTGCTTTTCGTGTTCATATTACATTGACGGGTTTGAGTCTGGCCTTGTGACTCTTGTTATTCATAGTACATGGTATCTTGCATCGATTGTCACGATTGTCAGAACAACAATTATGCAATGGAATTGTAAGTTTGTTTTTCCATGTTATTTGTCCCTTATGTCACATGTCATTCATATTATATGTACACCTAGCTAACATAAGTCATTTTATCCATTTCTGTTTCAGTGACCACTTATCCGTCGAAGACAAAGTCCGGATTCCCAAAATCCAAAACGATTTTGGTCAGCGGCGTACCTGTACATCGAGTTATGCATCCTCATAACCTAACTTTCATATTCTATGAAAAAAATGACTACAGAGATGGACAGGTTGTGAAGATTTGGGATTAGTGAGAGATTCCCAACCCTCTGAACCTAGCTTTCATCGCGGAGACAAAGACGTAACCAAGAAAAAGTTCATTCTTTTGTGTAGCTTTCGCATTTGTATAGCTAGAAATTCATACTTTTGTCGCAATGTATGAATATGAAATGAATGAAACAAGGATGTTAGCTACTCGACGATTCTTGTTTTTGATTTTTGCATGTGTTACAGCTGGTACAATGCCTACTGGCATGGTTCGGATATTTAGAGCGTTTGTGATGGCTCCTTAACAGAAATGACTAACACTACGATAAACGTGCGTGATCATTTCTTTAACACACACGAATATCCCAACCAAGACATGTGATTATAAGTAAATAAAGACCGTTGTAAAGCAAAACCCGTGTGCGATCTCCTTACATATCGCACACGTTTATGGAAAACAAAGCGTCTGCCTTGGCTGAACCAACACACACGCTTTTTATTTCCGTCTGTGATCTGTAACGACATCGCTCACCCATGGATAGCGACAAGCGCTATAATCGTTTGCGATTGCCAAAGTCGACCGCGTGCGTTTATAGACGGAAGGCTCGAACTGAGCCCGGCTTTAAATTAATAAAGCCATCCGGCTAGGTCATACAACACAAACACATCAAGGTCCAAAGGACACAATAAGGATCCAGGTAGCACGCAGGCTACATCGGCACCTCAGCTCAAAACATGGAGTGAGTGCGGTGACCCAGCACACCACTGCATGTTGTAGTGTACAAGTCGTTGATGTAACACGCACGGAAGGACCTCTCCACAAATATTACATCCCTCAGAGTAGTACAACAGAAACATAGCCGGTCCAACACTATAGGATTACAACACTATTCAATACAAAATCTCGAGAACCTTCTTTACAGATAGAAGTAGGTCTCGTACAAATGAAACATCAAAAAGATCCAATTCGTATCACTAAGCTAGATATCAGCTCTATCTCTAATTCCTAATCCACTACTGCTGTTGTCACAGCCCTAATCTATTTCTTCTGAAACATCTTTTTCCAAGTTGTACTCCTTCTTCCAAAATGATGTTGTCTCCTCCATCGGCAGTGTTGTCGTTATATACACCTGAGCAAGGATCACTGTGACATTGGTAATTAATCCTAGGTATATACTTTCCCATACAATGGAACCTCCACCACAACATCAATCCGTGGTTCCATTGCCAGCCAAACAATATATATATATATATATATATCAATTCACATCATTCGAAAATAGTTTTTTTGATGCAGATGAATAAATATATTACTTTTATAAATACTCTGATAAAAATATTTCAACGGACATGCAAGAATGAACTTGCCTGTGGTAGAAATAGCAAAGTAATCCTGATAAGGACTACGGATAAATCTAGCAGCATGCTATTATGCATAATCATGATATGCATCGTCACCCCAAAATTCCCAAGTTGCGGATTTAAGACTTTTCAAGTGCTTTGGAGTTTTTAATTATTTAAAGTGTTTGACAACAATTTTCATGAGGAATAAATTTAAAGTGATTGAATTTAAATAGTTCAATATATTTGAATTTCAAGACTTTATTTTCCCATATTATTTTCTTTTAAGAAAATAGTTTTTGAAAAAGAATTTCAAGTTATTTCCACTTAAGGATCCTTGAATTTTTCATCCACAAAATGTTTTTTCAAAACTTCAAATAAAACTTACATAAAAATTCCTCATATTTAGTAGAGTATGTTGCATATTTTTAGTTGATTTTTGTGTATTTGAATTTGGTGTAAAAATTCATTTAAGTTTGAATATTTTTTGATTTAGGATGAGTAACAAGATAGTTTTGGTATAGTTCAAATATCATTTTGAACTTAGTATTTATTTTTCCCAGATTATTTTTCTTGAGAAAATAATTTTAAGAAATTATTCCAAGAATAATCCACTTAAGGATCTTTGAATTTTCATCCACAAAATATTTTTCAAAACTTCAAATAAAACTTATATTAAAATTCCATATAATTTATAGAGTGTGTTAACTATTTTTAGCTGATTTTTGTTCCTTTTGTTTGGGAGTTAAAATTCATTAAAGTTTGGATAATTTTCAAAAATTCAAAGAGGTATTTTATTTGGGGTAGATTATTTTCTGCTGATATGTATACATATTTTGTTTGTATTTTTAGGATTTTATGTGAATTTATAAGATTCTTTGAAAGTTTGAATATTGTTAAATGGGTGAAATTACCAAATTGTCCCTGCTTGACTTGGTTCAACCAAGTCAAAACTCGGGTCCGGTCCGGGTTGGGTCAACCGACCGGACCACACACTCTCTCTCACTCCTCTCACTCGCGCACGTCTCGCGCCCGACTTGGCCGGCGACTGCGTCGCCCGCGGCGTCGTCGCCTCGCCTCGGCCTGCTCTGACCGCCTCCGCCGCCGTGCCATGGGGCAAACGACTCCCCACGCGCCGCTCTCCATCCTCACCGGAGGGATTTGGGGATCTCTCCCCCTCGCTCTCGCGTGCATCCCCTCTCCCTAGGGTTAGGGTTTGCGCTGCGCCGCCGTGGCTTCTTCTCCCGCCGGTGTGCTCTCGCCATGGCTCGGTGCAGGGTCTCGCTCCCTGTGCCGCCGTGGTGCGGTGCTCGTTCCTCTACCACCATGGACCCCCTCCTCTGGTTGCGCGGGCACTGCCTCGCCGCCGAGGAGCTACGGCCATGGTCGCCAGGTAAAACTCGTGCTCCTCCACTCTATCTATCCCCTGCTAGCTCTAGAAGCTGATACGCATGCTCACACGCCTCCTTGACTTAGGATTTGGATGAGCAGACGATGTTTTGGTGGATGATTTGCTCAATTTGAGCACTGTCTCCTCTCTGTGTATGCAGTAGAGGTATATGGTGTAGATCATGCATGAATAGATCTTCCCACTGCCTCTGGAGTATTGTGGAGATCATTTCTTGCTCACAGATGTGATATGTGTGAAAGGAAAATTATTTCTGAGCTAGAATTAATACTAGCAGTGATGATTAGTTTATTTATAGCATGATTTAATCATGTTTGTTTGCTGTGATGCCTCCATGTTGAGTTACACAGCAAGCTTGCTCGATTAGAGATGTTTTTATGTTTTCCTGTGCTTCCTCTAGATGCACAGCTTTGATATGAACAGCTAATCCAGCTCTGCTGGTTCACTGTCATGTGGGTGATGCTTTATTAAGCAAAATAAGAACAGATGCTACACTAAGATCAACCCCTTGGTTCTGTAGATGCTCAAACAAAATGATATTGCACTCAACTTCACTTCCTGTCTCACTCTGTCCTATTCCTAGCACAAAACAGAAGTTCTCTGCTGTGCTAACCACTTTTCTATAGCACCCTACCTTGCTTGCAAGGTTCTGTTAAGAACAGATGCTAATTAATCACTCATGCATGGTTCTGTCATTTACAGAACCTGCTAAATCACTCTCTAGCTCATATGTTTAACAACCTTGGGTGTAGAGCAGATCAAGCTACAGAAGAGTCTGATCTTGCTCCAGGGTTCAACCACCTCTTCTGGACTGCTTCTTGTGGTTCTATTGTCTTCTTCTGCTACTTTCCTCCTTCTTGGGTTTAGTGGCTTGTGGTAGATGGTTTAGGTGATCTCCCTGATTGGCTTGTGGTTTTTGGTTGTTCTTGTTGAAGAACAGATGGATATAGTGGTGCTTGATGTGCTAGTGCTTGTGAAATAGTGTGGTTTGTGTTTGCTGTGAGATTTGTGAGCTGGGCTTCGATCTGGTCCTAATTATATACCCTCTTGGGTTTTCTTGTGCTGGTGACACCAGGATAACTAGCTGGTGGTGATTCACCTGCTTGCAGTGGCCCCTTGTTGGTGCAAGTTTCTAGGTTTGAGGTGCATTCCCTCTTGTGCAAGCCTTGAGCTGGTATGGATAAGCTCCTTTGACTCCTTTTTGGGTTGCCAAGTGAAGTCCTTCACCTCCTTGAGCAAGCTATGGTTGCTCCCTTCTTATCCAAGCCTTGTCCTTTATTTTTAGTACAGAAAAGATGAACTGGTCCTAGGGCTGGTGTGAACTGAACCAAAAGTCCTTACCTCATGAGCAAGGCTTCGGCTGGTTGCTCTTATCCTTGCTTGGCCTTTATTTGTAATGCTGCCAAGTGGCATTTGGCACTAAATGTGTTGGGCTGGTTTGGCTTCTCTCTAATGTGGCCCTTGCCAATTATGGGTGATGATCATGTGTCTTAATAATTTCAGATTTGTGGGCTGTACCAATTATGGGTGGTGATGACCAATTGGAAATTTATAATTTCCCAAATTTCTTCCTTGGTAATTAATACCATTGGAGAAATATTTTAATGTGGGCTTTCTTGTTTAGGAGCTTGACTAGATTAGAGGGATTAATATGTTGCCTATGATAAATAGATATGGATCAGATGAATATGCCTCATTGAATCAGTGTTGCCTTTTATCCCTTCTCTCAATTGGATTATTGTTGCCCCTTGTCCCTTGTTGCCTAGTTGCCTCAGGATGACCCAAAATATGATCCATTGTTGCCTTCGATTCAATATTGATCCCTCTAGTCAATATTTGGATATTAGGACAAGTTCCTAATATTCATTAGTTAAGTTCCAATATTAAATTGCCTCACCCTTGTGGTGAAGGCAAACATTTTATTCACAACCCCCTTTCCTATTGTCTTTGTTTATTTTGCAGGAAATGAATTGAAGATGAAGATTGGAAAAATAAGAAGATAAAGATTTAGCTAGGCTTTTCTTTTAATCTTTTGTAACTTTCTTTGTATTTGGATGAGATATGTACATATTCGATTAAACTTGTAATATTGATTCTTTCATTTTGTTCTTGTATTTAAATTCCATATGATGTAACTTAAATAGACTTTGGACATTTGAACATCACATTGTATTTGGGATGGATGTAAAATGAGTTATTTCAGTGTGTGAGATAAGATGATGAATTGAGGTGTTAAACTCATTCTTGTGAGATGATGTATGGATGAATGATGTAATGAGATGATCCTAGATATGGGGTTTGAATTTATTGTTTCTATGAGTGTTTAAACTATGAACATGTCATGTTATTGAATTGTGACTAGAAATGTCGAGAATTAGGAAAGGTCATGTCCAATTCTGGATTGCCTCGACTAAATATTCTCGTCTCAATTTAGTTGTTAAAAAGATCATGTCGAAGTTTATCGCACTCCACCAGATGATCTAAACCCTAATTCATCGTGTCGAGAGAAACACCGATCACTTTGCATCGTTTAATTTAACGCGCCAAAATTTCCCGTGTTTTCAGATGCATGTCATGCAAATGCACAAATTCTAATTCTACCCTTCCGACTCTCTAAACTACGGGGTATTACATCCTCCCACCGTTAAACTAAACTTCGTCCCGAAGTTTCGACTCCCCTCACGTAGAATAAGGTAAGAAAGAATTTTTTCAGATATTGCATCTCTCAAATTCCTTTGTGGCGAGGATATAGACTTAAGTGATCCCTTGTCCAAAAGCCTTTTGTTTATCCTCCAACGATCCTTACTATCCATTTGTCGACTTTCTTGAGTTGTTCGATAATTTCCAGCGATCTCACTACTCTTTCATGTCCCTTGAATCATCCATTTCAGACTTCTTGTACTGTCCGGGCTTTATAACCTCTGTCGAAGATCCTCATCTTCCACCTTATAGTCCTCTAATATAATTGATGGTACTTTTCCTTATAATCAAGATATTAGGAAAACTTTGTTTCTGGTGGTAAACTCATCGCCCTTGCTTCAAAACCTCTGAGGTGACTGTCCTTTACAGACTATATAGACCATAATTCTCCCTTCATGGTTTCTTTCCTCTGAATGGATTAGACACTGGTAGTCCATCCAACCTTGATTACTCTATCTTACAGTAATTCTCATATCACTTGTAATCAAGAGAAACAATCCTTTCGATATCAAACTCCTCGTATCCTAGTACCGATACAGTAGACTTTCTCATCCTTGAAAATAGTCTTTTCTAATCAGTCTTCTTTAGATCCGCTAGTCATAACTTTTATGACTGCTAAATTCCTACTGTTCCTTTCTCTCAGGATTTCAACTTCATTTCTTCATTAATATCTCAACGATTTCCGATAATACTCATCTCTTTCGAGAAATTCATGATATTGAATACTCAATTCAACCTTCATATACCAACTGACTCTTTGACTTCAGAATCTGATAAAGATTGTGGGCAATACTCCTCTCTTTTGTAGACCTTCTTGAGCATTAATTCAATTCTGTCTCAATCGGGGTATTCCTTTCCAACTTCACATTCCCTTCTGCCAAATACTATCCAAATATACTTGTTCACTCTTCCCCTTGGAGTTTCCTAAGACTTCCTCCGCTCCGACTTTCTGTCAGTCGAGCTTCCTTCAATCAATTCCATTCAATCTTTTCCATTCAGGGAAGCTTCATAACTTGCCATTCCGCTTGAACTTTCACGATTTCTGCTTCATGGTCCGGCGAAGAACACGTGGTATTTCCACCATGTTGTGAATTCCCCAGTATCATCCTCCGGAAATAGATACTGACTATTACGAGGTTTCCAACAAGTTTCCCGAAGAATACATGGTATGTCCACCATATTGTGAACAACCAAAGTAATCCTCCGATAATTGGATTCCTACTATAGCTAGAATTCCAGTTGGCTCATCCGATGGTCTCAAGAAAAGAATCACACACCTTGGCTGACGTGTCATCTCCTTTATGTAGGATTATGCAGACTGGTTCCATATTCTCTCGACTCAATGGACCATGTAACTTAGCAATCTTGCCTTGATGCGTCCTCCATCTGAGTGGCTATCTCTCGGATGTCCATCCTCTTGATAATGCATATTTCTCCACCGTTCCCACATATGGACTCTAACTTTGGTACTTCAGCATGATATGTTTGAGGTACCCTCATCCAAATTGGTCCACCTCCTTGGGTTGTCGACAATTCATGACAAAACCAACTCTTCTCTCATGGTCCTAATCTTCTCTTGAAAATTTGACTCTGTAGTTGCACTTCTTGACATGGTTGATACGTCATTTCTGAATATCAACGTGCTTCCATCCAACTACTTCACTTCCGTCATCCCTTTTTAACTTATCATCATTTGTCGGATGACTTTCTCATCCACTCCTTCTTGTAATATGTTTGTGTATCCAACACAAATTCTCCTTATATATATCCAAGTTCTAATCACGAACTCTTGTTTGGTGGTTAATTTTACCGCTTCTGTTTCTAGTAATACTTCATTAGACGATCAACTTGCCAGTTATTCTTTAAGAACTGAAAATATCCATGTTTTTCTGGTCTTCTTACTTCTTTATCGTCAACCTTTTAATACTCTTAGACACATAAGTGTTGCTAAACTTCTTCTGGAACTCAATCCAAGTATTATCAATATCTTTGTATTACTCCAACATTAATCTCTTCCACCTAGTTATGACAACTCTATATGTATCCTCCATATTTTCATTCTTCCTTCTTGATCTGGGACTTCCATGGATAAACTTCATGCCTTAATATGCAAAAACTTCATGACTTTCCTTCTTGGACATATCTCCTCAAGTGATTTTTCTGGTATCCTCCTTGATAGATCTTTGTCCAAATGGTGGTGATAATCTTTTCTGAACTTACTTCATTCCTCCTCCCTTCAATGGACTGGTGAAGTATATCACCTAAATCCTAATATACGATGTGATACTCTCCATATTCCACATCAGTAGCTTTATTGACTTCTGTTTTCTGGAATTCCTTCTCTTCATGGGCTTGCTTTGCTGACTCATTGTTGTCTCAAACTTCTGAGAACACGCCTCTCCCTCACATGAATACTATCTACCTCTAGATCAGTAACATCAAGAAAAGAACTTAATGTGACAATCATGCCATTGTACATCAAATCCTAACTTCATGCACCAACCTAGTCAATCAAAAATCCAATAAGATCCAATAAATCCAAATGCAGTTATATAGCAAACATGCAACATAAGCCCATAAATTAAATAGTACTTTGAGTAAAAACATCTCAAAGGTACCCAGGCTTAGATGCTATACACTACAAGATAGGTTTATATCACCTTATTGTACTATTCTAACAACTCTTTGACTCAGTAGTTACCCCAACTGCCCATTAGCAAAGGAATAATGCTAAGTCAAAGTACTCAAAGAGTAGTTGTGGGCTGACTTGGTTGCGTAGGGAACTAAACTCCATGTAGATTCAATCCTCCGTCTGGCTTGAACGAACATCTCTTGACATTTTTGGATCATTCACGTAGTTGTTGGTTGTGCACCATAAATAGTATTCTACGTAGCTTCCTTCATTGCTTACGCCATCTCCTATTTTCCTTACGACTATATACTATACTAAGGTGATTCTCCTTGGAAATGAAACTTTAGGGTATTGGCATCCTCTCCATAGGTACCATACTTTAATATCGATGATCCTTCACCATCATGTAACATCTCCTGACTTCATCCTCCACAAACTTACGATAGGGTTCTACTTCAACACACGTCTTCACATATAGGATGGTGTTATCAATGATACCTCATAGGTAACACTGACTTGGATATAAATCTATCTGGGATACTAACTGGTAGAAGATTATTCCAAACTTGTCATACCAAGTTGAGAAAAATTGAGATAGATAAGTACTATACCTATAAAGAATAGATAAGAAGATTTACTCTTGTTGAGTAAGAAAATCTATACAAGTATAACAGTAGTATTCACAAGTGAATAACCATCATAGATGTAGGAAGATATAGTTTAGATAAGATAACTTCCTATAGTCTTACCAACCTACAAGTCTCCTAAAAGGGTTTTAATCCTAAGGTCGTTTTGCTCTGATACCATCTGCGGTGACCCAGCACACCACTGCATGTTGTAGTGTACAAGTCGTTGATGTAACACGCACGGAAGGACCTTTCCGCAAATATTACATCCCTCAGAGTAGTACAACAGAAACATAGCCGGTCCAAGGTAACACTATAGGATAGCCGGTCCAAGGTAACACTATAGGATTACAACACTATTCAATACAAAATCTCGAGAACCTTCTTTACAGATAGAAGTAGGTCTCGTGCAAATGAAACATCAAAAAGATCCAATTCGTATCACTAAGCTGGATATCAGCTCTATCTCTAATTCCTAATCCACTACTGCTGTTGTCACAGCCCTAATCTATTCCTTCTGAAACATCTTTTTCCAAGTTGTACTCCTTCTTCCAAAATGATGTTGTCTCCTCCATCGGCAGTGTTGTCGTTATATACACCTGAGCAGGGTGGTCGTCATCCTTCTGTTGGTGAAGTAGCTGTTGACTCCTTCAAGCTCCATCAGTAGACTTGACTCCTTGTTGGATACTTCCTTGACGTTATGATGGCTAACTGGCAACTCCCTTGATGGCTCCAAAAATCTAAGCAGGGATCAACGGGGAAAAGGGTGAGCAACACGAGCGTTACTCAGCAAGTTCAAATTATAGGCGATAAGGTGTTTTATGCACTAGCTACTGCCATGACCGACGGTCATTGGCATAATGCAAGTTTTGGAAAACATTTTTAGGAAAGGGTCCATTTTATTTTCAGAAAACTATGCTCACAGTCTCCACGGGTTCATAGTCATCACTTGGGATGCCTTTCCCGCTACGGTCTGTAGTTCCTTCCGGGAACACAGATGTGACAGTCACAGTTTCTTGTTGTTGACTCTGCAGAGCTGCGTAACTTTACCCATGAGAGAAACCCAGCCTTGTTGCCTTTCCGAGCGGCCAAACTCGTCCATACTTCCATGGTATGGGGCCAGGTGTGAGTCCAAAGCCAATCACCGCCCTCTCCGCACAACACATATCCGCCCATTTGTGGCGCGGCCGGTAACAAAGACCGCTATCCCGCCACCCCTCCCGAGCTTCTATTCCAGTCACCCCGTCAGGTGGGAAGGTCACGCGCTTCCACGCTGTTGGCCGCCGCAACGGACACAACCAGGTAATAGCCTGCCGAGGATATGTGAACGAGAGAAGATACGGCTGACTTTTACCGTCCATAGCAGATCTCATGGTAAACGCTTCAATACGGCGCAAGGATCACTGTGACATTGGTAATTAATCCTAGGTATATACTTTCCCATACAATGGAACCTCCACCACAACATCAATCCGTGGTTCCATTGCCAGCCAAACAATATATATATATATATATATATCAATTCACATCATTCGAAAATAGTTTTTTTGATGCAGATGAATAAATATATTACTTTTATAAATACTCTGATAAAAATATTTCAACGGACATGCAAGAATGAACTTGCCTGTGGTAGAAATAGCAAAGTAATCCTGATAAGGACTACGGATAAATCTAGCAGCATGCTATTATGCATAATCATGATATGCATCGTCACCCCAAAATTCCCAAGTTGCGGATTTAAGACTTTTCAAGTGCTTTGGAGTTTTTAATTATTTAAAGTGTTTGACAACAATTTTCATGAGGAATAAATTTAAAGTGATTGAATTTAAATAGTTCAATATATTTGAATTTCAAGACTTTATTTTCCCATATTATTTTCTTTTAAGAAAATAGTTTTTGAAAAAGAATTTCAAGTTATTTCCACTTAAGGATCCTTGAATTTTTCATCCACAAAATGTTTTTTCAAAACTTCAAATAAAACTTACATAAAAATTCCTCATATTTAGTAGAGTATGTTGCATATTTTTAGTTGATTTTTGTGTATTTGAATTTGGTGTAAAAATTCATTTAAGTTTGAATATTTTTTGATTTAGGATGAGTAACAAGATAGTTTTGGTATAGTTCAAATATCATTTTGAACTTAGTATTTATTTTTCCCAGATTATTTTTCTTGAGAAAATAATTTTAAGAAATTATTCCAAGAATAATCCACTTAAGGATCTTTGAATTTTCATCCACAAAATATTTTTCAAAACTTCAAATAAAACTTATATTAAAATTCCATATAATTTATAGAGTGTGTTAACTATTTTTAGCTGATTTTTGTTCCTTTTGTTTGGGAGTTAAAATTCATTAAAGTTTGGATAATTTTCAAAAATTCAAAGAGGTATTTTATTTGGGGTAGATTATTTTCTGCTGATATGTATACATATTTTGTTTGTATTTTTAGGATTTTATGTGAATTTATAAGATTCTTTGGAAGTTTGAATATTGTTAAATGGGTGAAATTACCAAATTGTCCCTGCTTGACTTGGTTCAACCAAGTCAAAACTCGGGTCCGGTCCGGGTTGGGTCAACCGACCGGACCACACACTCTCTCTCACTCCTCTCACTCGCGCACGTCTCGCGCCCGACTTGGCCGGCGACTGCGTCGCCCGCGGCGTCGTCGCCTCGCCTCGGCCTGCTCTGACCGCCTCCGCCGCCGTGCCATGGGGCAAACGACTCCCCACGCGCCGCTCTCCATCCTCACCGGAGGGATTTGGGGATCTCTCCCCCTCGCTCTCGCGTGCATCCCCTCTCCCTAGGGTTAGGGTTTGCGCTGCGCCGCCGTGGCTTCTTCTCCCGCCGGTGTGCTCTCGCCATGGCTCGGTGCAGGGTCTCGCTCCCTCTGCCGCCGTGGTGCGGTGCTCGTTCCTCTACCACCATGGACCCCCTCCTCTGGTTGCGCGGGCACTGCCTCGCCGCCGAGGAGCTACGGCCATGGTCGCCAGGTAAAACTCGTGCTCCTCCACTCTATCTATCCCCTGCTAGCTCTAGAAGCTGATACGCATGCTCACACGCCTCCTTGACTTAGGATTTGGATGAGCAGACGATGTTTTGGTGGATGATTTGCTCAATTTGAGCACTGTCTCCTCTCTGTGTATGCAGTAGAGGTATATGGTGTAGATCATGCATGAATAGATCTTCCCACTGCCTCTGGAGTATTGTGGAGATCATTTCTTGCTCACAGATGTGATATGTGTGAAAGGAAAATTATTTCTGAGCTAGAATTAATACTAGCAGTGATGATTAGTTTATTTATAGCATGATTTAATCATGTTTGTTTGCTGTGATGCCTCCATGTTGAGTTACACAGCAAGCTTGCTCGATTAGAGATGTTTTTATGTTTTCCTGTGCTTCCTCTAGATGCACAGCTTTGATATGAACAGCTAATCCAGCTCTGCTGGTTCACTGTCATGTGGGTGATGCTTTATTAAGCAAAATAAGAACAGATGCTACACTAAGATCAACCCCTTGGTTCTGTAGATGCTCAAACAAAATGATATTGCACTCAACTTCACTTCCTGTCTCACTCTGTCCTATTCCTAGCACAAAACAGAAGTTCTCTGCTGTGCTAACCACTTTTCTATAGCACCCTACCTTGCTTGCAAGGTTCTGTTAAGAACAGATGCTAATTAATCACTCATGCATGGTTCTGTCATTTACAGAACCTGCTAAATCACTCTCTAGCTCATATGTTTAACAACCTTGGGTGTAGAGCAGATCAAGCTACAGAAGAGTCTGATCTTGCTCCAGGGTTCAACCACCTCTTCTGGACTGCTTCTTGTGGTTCTATTGTCTTCTTCTGCTACTTTCCTCCTTCTTGGGTTTAGTGGCTTGTGGTAGATGGTTTAGGTGATCTCCCTGATTGGCTTGTGGTTTTTGGTTGTTCTTGTTGAAGAACAGATGGATATAGTGGTGCTTGATGTGCTAGTGCTTGTGAAATAGTGTGGTTTGTGTTTGCTGTGAGATTTGTGAGCTGGGCTTCGATCTGGTCCTAATTATATACCCTCTTGGGTTTTCTTGTGCTGGTGACACCAGGATAACTAGCTGGTGGTGATTCACCTGCTTGCAGTGGCCCCTTGTTGGTGCAAGTTTCTAGGTTTGAGGTGCATTCCCTCTTGTGCAAGCCTTGAGCTGGTATGGATAAGCTCCTTTGACTCCTTTTTGGGTTGCCAAGTGAAGTCCTTCACCTCCTTGAGCAAGCTATGGTTGCTCCCTTCTTATCCAAGCCTTGTCCTTTATTTTTAGTACAGAAAAGATGAACTGGTCCTAGGGCTGGTGTGAACTGAACCAAAAGTCCTTACCTCATGAGCAAGGTGATACGTCTCCAACGTATCCATAATTTCTGCTGTTCCATGCTTATATTATACCATTGCTACATGTTTTATATACACTTCATATCACTTTTATGCATTTTCTGGGACTAACCTATTAACAAGATGCCACAGTGCCAGTTCCCTGTTTTCTGCTGTTTTTGGTTTCAGAAAAGTACTTCTGCGAATATTCTCGGAATTGCACGAAACAAAAGGCCACGTCCCTATTTTTCCAGCACCGTCACGGAGTCCGAAGGAGAGACGAAGGAGGGCACCGAGGTGCCAAACCACCTGCTCGCGCGGTGGGCCCCAGCCGCGCCGACCTATGGTGTGGGCCCCTCGAGCCTCCACCGACGCCGCCCCTTCGCCTATATATTGCCTCAGACGCGAAAACCCTAAAACACCAAGTCATATTCCAGAAGAGTTCCGCAGCGCCGCCGCCATCGACGACAAGTTTCGGGGGACAGAAGTCTCTGTTCCGGCACGCTGCCGGGACGGGGAATTGCCCCCGGAGTCATCTCCATCGACACCACCGCCATCTTCATCGCCGCTGCTGACTCCCATGATGAGGAGGGAGTAGTTCTCCCCCGAGGCTGAGGGCTCTACCGGTAGCTATGTGGTTCATCTCTCTCTCCCATGGTGTGATCTTTATGTGATCATGTGTATTGCTAGTATCGCTGAATACATTAATAATGTTTATGCTACTCAAGTGATTTTGTCTAGTTTCTGGAGTCATTGTGACAACACGGTATCAAGGTGACAGTGTGGGTACTTGTGTGACTCTATGAATAATTTAGACATTTATCATGGCTTATTCTTGGGAATTGTGGTGTTTGTTTACTCAGACTTTGAGGAGTGCTTTTGCAGCCCTACACGTAGTACTCTTGTGTTATCAAGAAGGAGAATAATCCCGAGTAGTATTTACTTGTGTTCAGTTGTGCTAATCTAGTTGAATATGTAGATGTTACTCTTTATCTATTATGCACTCTATAGGTTACTTTAATATGAACTCCGGTACTCTCCACGGTGTAAAGGTGACAGTGTGTGCACCGTGTGTGATTCCTTTATGACGTTGTGGCGCTTGTTTACTCCGGCTTGAGGTGTGCTTTTGTAGCCCTACACAATGAATGGTGTTTGTTATCCAACAAGAGAGTGTTTAAGAGTAGCTTTTACTTATTCAGTTATGAGATCATTGTTGAGAGTGTCCACTAGTGAAAGTATGATCCCTAGGCCTTGTTTCTAAGCATTGAAACACCGTTTACAACAAGTTCTGCTACATGTTTGCTTGCTGCCATCTTTATTTCAGATTGCAGTTACTACTTATAATCATCCATATTACTTGTATTTCACTATCTCTTCGCCGAACTAGTGCACCTATACATCTGACAAGTGTATTGGGTGTGTTGGGGACACAAGAGACTTCTTGTATCTTAATTGCAGGGTTGCTTGAGAGGGATATCTTTGACCTCTACCTCCCTGAGTTCGATAAACCTTGGGTGATTCACTTAAGGGAAACTTGCTGCTGTTCTACAAACCTCTGCTCTTGGAGGCCCAACACTGTCTACAAGAATAGAAGCACACGTAGACATCAAGCTATTTTCTGGCGCCGTTGCCGGGGAGGTAAGGTAAAAGGTATTCACATCCTCTGGCTACAAGCTATTTTCTAGTATTGTTGCTAGTGTGTGAGTGCTCGAAGTTATTTCCTTTAGATTCTGCAATTATTTCTTTTTGTTTCTTGTTTTTATTTTCACTAGTTAGGCTTAATGGAAAACAACAAAAAAATTAGAGATCTTTATGAACTTTATATTGAATTAGGACATGATGCTTTTGAAGAGAAAATTAAAAAACCTATGGAAAATTATTTGCATGATGGTAGCAATGTTATTACTATAAATGCTTTGAACACCATTATTGCTAATGCTATGCAAAGCTCTAAGCTTGGGGAAGCTGGTTTTGATGAATATGATATTTTTAGTCCCCCAAGTTTTGAGGAGAAAATTTTCTTTGATGATACTTTGCCTCCAATTTATGATGATTATAATGATAGTGGTATTTTGGTGCCACCTACTATGGAGGATAAAGTTTATTATGATTATACTATGCCTGCAATTTATGATGATTACAATGATGGATGTGATACTTTTACTCTCACTATTACTAATAAATTGATTATGCTTATGTGGAGAGTAATGATACTTTTATGCATGTGGATCATGATAAGAATGCTTTATGTGATAGCTATATTGTTGAGTTTTTCATGATGCTACTGAAAATTATTTGAGAGAGGAAAGTATGGTTGTAGAAATTTTCATGTTACTAAACACCTCTCTTTATGATGAAGTTTTGAGCTTTCTCTTGATTTGCTTTTATTTGCTGGGTACTTTAAGACCTACTGGTCCTTATGAGAGAGGGAGACACGATTCATATATCACAATAATATTAAGTCTCCTCTCTTTTGTTGAAATTTTTGAAGTTACTTGTTTTGCCTTCTATGCTAGTCACTTTGCTTTATTGATTATTTTCTTACAAGACTCCTTGCATAGGAAGTGGGTTAGACTTAAATGTGTTTGGTATTTGCTTTTGATGCTCTCTTATATTCAACTCTTATACATATGAGCATCATCAAAATCACTATGCCTAGCTAAAAGGCTTTAAAGAAAAGCGCTTATGGGAGACAACCCATCGTTTTTATTTGCTGTTATTTTTTTTTTTTTGAGTCAAGGAGTTTTGTTACTTCTGTAGCAACTCCTTTGTATCTTTATTTTATGCATTGTTGTGCCAAGTAAAGTTCTATATTGAAAGTTGATGCAAGATTTGGATTTCTGCGCAGTACAGATTTTTAGCTGTCACGAATTTGAGCTTTCTCCCTGTAGAAAATTCAAAAATTCTGAAAAATCACGCATCTTCCTGAGATATGTACGCAACTTTCATTATTTTGGCCAGATCCATCTGAGCAACTTAAGTGCCTCGAAAAAATTCGTCATTCCAGACTGTTCTGTTTTTGACAGATTCTGCCTTTTGTTTTGCATTCGCTCTTTTACGATGTTTGTGTGGATTTCTTTGCTCCACAAAGCATTGGTGGCTGTAGCTAATGTCCAGAAGCTTTGGGATTGATTGTATCATTACAGAATATGAGAATTTTTGATTATGCACTAACCCTCTAATGAGAACTGTCTTGAGTTTGGTGTGAAGGAAGTTTTCAAGGATCAAGCGAGAAGGGTGATATTATGTGATCAAGAAGAGTGAAAAGCCTAAGCTTGGGGATGCCCCCGTGGTTCATCCCAACCATATTCAGAGAGACTCAAGCGTCTAAGCTTGGGGATGCCCAAGGCATCCCCTTCTTCATCAACAACTTATCAGGTCATCTCTAGTGAAACTATATTTTAATTCTTTCACATCTTATGCGCTTTACTTGGAGCGTCTGTGTGTTTTTATTTTTGTTTTTGTTTGAATAAATTCGGATCCTAGCAATCCTTGTGTGGGAGAGAGACACGCTCCGCTTTTTCATGTGAATACTCATGTTCTTCACTTATATTTGTTGAGTATTCTTAACTAGCTACTGCAGTGCTTTTAGCTCCTGTTTTTCATGCATCTCTTCGAGCTGTTAGCACTTGTTTATAAATACTCTCTTGCTGCATTATATTATCATTTGGAGAGTTTATGTTTAAATAAATTGATTGGTGTTTGTTTGGAAGAAAGAAAATGCTACATGTAGTAGTTGGTATTGGAAAAGACATATGCATTCTTGTAGATCATTGTCTTGTTTTGATTTGATGCTTTGCAATTGTTTTGAGCTCTCAAGTAGATCATGTTTAAGCTCTTGCATCATGTAGTTAAAGCCTAGTAGTGGAGAACTACCGTAGAGCTTGTTGAGACTTGGGATGCATATTTGTTCTCTCTAAGGTCTAGATATTTTCTGGTAAAATGTTTGAGCAACAAGGAAGACAGTGTAGAGTCTTATAATACTTGCAATATGTTTTTATGTGATTCTTGCTGTACCGGTTTATACTTGTGTTTGCTTCAAACAACCTTGCTAGCCTAAACTCTGTACTGAGAGGGAATGCTTCTCGTGCATCCAAAACTTGAGCCAAAACCCATGCCATTTGTGTCCACCATACCTACCTACTATGTGGTATTTCCTGCCATTCCAAGTAAATATTTCATGTGCTACCTTTAAACTATTCAAAACTTTATTACTCCTTATTTGTGTCAATGTTTTATAGCTCATGAGGAAGTATGTGGTGTTTTATCTTTCAATCTTGTCATTTACTTCTGACAGACTTTCACCAATGGACTAGTGGCATATACATCCGCTTATCCAATAATTTGCAAAAAGAGCTGGCAACGGGGTGCCCAGCCCCAATTAATTACAACTTTCATTAATAATTCTCTTCACATGTTTTGCCCTGATTTATCAGTAAGCAACTTAATTTGCAAATAGACACTCCTCCATGGTATGTGAATGTTGGAAGGCACCCGAGGATTCGGTTAGCCATGGCTTGTGTAAGCAAAAGGTTGGGAGGAGTGTCATCTATAAAGAAACTAAAATACATGTGTAAACAAAAGAGAAGAGGGATGATCTACCTTGCTGGTAGAGATAACGTCCTTCATGGGAGCCGCTCTTGAAAGTCTGGTTGACAAGGGGGTTAGAGTGCCCACTACCATTCGTTGACAACAACAAACACCTCTCAAATACTTATTTTGTGCTCTCTATATGCTTTCGAAAACTTAAAAAGCTCTAGCACATGATTTAATCCCTGCTTCCCTCTGCGAAGGGCCTATCTTTTACTTTATGTTGAGTCAGTTTACCTACTCCTTTCTATCTTAGAAGCAAACACTTGTGTCAACTTTGTGTGCATTGATTCTTACATGTTTACTTATTGCACTTGTTATATTGCTTTATGTTGACAACTATCCATGAGATATACATGTTACAAGTTGAAAGCAATTGCTGAAACTTAATCATCCTTTGTGTTGCTTCAATGCCTTTTACTTTGAATCTATTGCTTTATGAGTTACCTCTTATGCAAAACTTTTTGATGCTTGTCTTGAAAGTACTATTCATGAAAAGTTTTTGCTTATATGATTCATTGTTTACTCTTTATCTATTTGTTAGCAAACTATAGACATTGCTTTGAGTCACTTCATTCATGACATGAGCCTTGCAATATATTGATCAAGATTGTGTGAAAGCATGTCTCCTCAGAAATTATTTGTTGTTATCGTTTTACCTACTCGAGGACGAGTAGAACTAAGCTTGGGGATGCTTGATACGTCTCCAACGTATCCATAATTTCTGATGTTCCATGCTTATATTATACCATTGCTACATGTTTTATATACACTTCATATCACTTTTATGCATTTTCTGGGACTAACCTATTAACAAGATGCCACAGTGCCAGTTCCCTGTTTTCTGCTGTTTTTGGTTTCAGAAAAGTACTTCTGCGAATATTCTCGGAATTGCACGAAACAAAAGGCCACGTCCCTATTTTTCCAGCACCGTCACGGAGTCCGAAGGAGAGACGAAGGAGGGCACCGAGGTGGCCAAACCACCTGCGCGCGGTGGGCCCCGCCCGCCGCCATGGTGTGGGCCCCTCGGGCCTCCACCGACGCGCCCCTTCGCCTATATATTGCCTCAGACGCGAAAACCCTAAAAACCAAGTCATATTTCCAGAAGAGTTCCGCAGCGCCGCCGCCATCGACGACAAGTTTCGGGGGACAGAAGTCTCTGTTCCGGCACGCTGCCGGGACGGGGAATTGCCCCCGGAGTCATCTCCATCGACACCACCGCCATCTTCATCGCCGCTGCTGACTCCCATGATGAGGAGGGAGTAGTTCTCCCCCGAGGCTGAGGGCTCTACCGGTAGCTATGTGGTTCATCTCTCTCTCCATGGTGTGATCTTTATGTGATCATGTGTATTGCTAGTATCGCTGAATACATTAATAATGTTTATGCTACTCAAGTGATTTTGTCTAGTTTCTGGAGTCATTGTGACAACACGGTATCAAGGTGACAGTGTGGGTACTTGTGTGACTCTATGAATAATTTAGACATTTATCATGGCTTATTCTTGGGAATTGTGGTGTTTGTTTACTCAGACTTTGAGGTGTGCTTTTGCAGCCCTACACGTAGTACTCTTGTTTCAAGAAGGAGAATAATCCCGAGTAGTATTTACTTGTGTTCAGTTGTGCTAATCTAGTTGAATATGTAGATGTTACTCTTTATCTATTATGCACTCTATAGGTTACTTTAATATGAACTCCGGTACTCTCCACGGTGTAAAGGTGACAGTGTGTGCACCGTGTGTGATTCCTTTATGACGTTGTGGCGCTTGTTTACTCCGGCTTGAGGTGTGCTTTTGTAGCCCTACACAATGAATGGTGTTTGTTATCCAACAAGAGAGTGTTTAAGAGTAGCTTTTACTTATTCAGTTATGAGATCATTGTTGAGAGTGTCCACTAGTGAAAGTATGATCCCTAGGCCTTGTTTCTAAGCATTGAAACACCGTTTACAACAAGTTCTGCTACATGTTTGCTTGCTGCCATCTTTATTTCAGATTGCAGTTACTACTTATAATCATCCATATTACTTGTATTTCACTATCTCTTCGCCGAACTAGTGCACCTATACATCTGACAAGTGTATTGGGTGTGTTGGGGACACAAGAGACTTCTTGTATCTTAATTGCAGGGTTGCTTGAGAGGATATCTTTGACCTCTACCTCCCTGAGTTCGATAAACCTTGGGTGATTCACTTAAGGGAAACTTGCTGCTGTTCTACAAACCTCTGCTCTTGGAGGCCCAACACTGTCTACAAGAATAGAAGCACACGTAGACATCACAAGGCTTCGGCTGGTTGCTCTTATCCTTGCTTGGCCTTTATTTGTAATGCTGCCAAGTGGCATTTGGCACTAAATGTGTTGGGCTGGTTTGGCTTCTCTCTAATGTGGCCCTTGCCAATCATGGGTGGTGATCATGTGTCTTAATAATTTCAGATTTGTGGGCTGTACCAATTATGGGTGGTGATGACCAATTGGAAATTTATAATTTCCCAAATTTCTTCCTTGGTAATTAATACCATTGGAGAAATATTTTAATGTGGGCTTTCTTGTTTAGGAGCTTGACTAGATTAGAGGGATTAATATGTTGCCTATGATAAATAGATATGGATCAGATGAATATGCCTCATTGAATCAGTGTTGCCTTTTGTCCCTTCTCTCAATTGGATTATTGTTGCCCCTTGTCCCTTGTTGCCTAGTTGCCTCAGGATGACCCAAAATATGATCAATTGTTGCCTTCGATTCAATATTGATCCCTCTAGTCAATATTTGGATATTAGGACAAGTTCCTAATATTCATTAGTTAAGTTCCAATATTAAATTGCCTCACCCTTGTGGTGAAGGCAAACATTTTAATCACAACCCCCCTTTCCTATTGTCTTTGTTTATTTTGCAGGAAATGAATTGAAGATGAAGATTGGAAAAATAAGAAGATAAAGATTTAGCTAGGCTTTTCTTTTAATCTTTTGTAACTTTCTTTGTATTTGGATGAGATATGTACATATTCGATTAAACTTGTAATATTGATTCTTTCATTTTGTTCTTGTATTTAAATTCCATATGATGTAACTTAAATAGACTTTGGACATTTGAACATCACATTGTATTTGGGATGGATGTAAAATGAGTTATTTCAGTGTGTGAGATAAGATGATGAATTGAGGTGTTAAACTCATTCTAGTGAGATGATGTATGGATGAATGATGTAATGAGATGATCCTAGATATGGGGATTTGAATTTATTGTTTCTATGAGTGTTTAAACTATGAACATGTCATGTTATTGAATTGTGACTAGAAATGTCGAGAATTAGGAAAGGTCATGTCCAATTCTGGATTGCCTCGACTAAATATTCTCGTCTCAATTTAGTTGTTAAAAAAATCATGTCGAAGTTTATCGCACTCCACCAGATGATCTAAACCCTAATTCATCGTGTCGAGAGAAACATCGATCACTTTGCATCGTTTAATTTAACGCGCCAAAATTTCCCGTGTTTTCAGATGCATGTCATGCAAATGCACAAATTCTAATTCTACCCTTCCGACTCTCTAAACTACGGGGTATTACAGTGAGCGACACACACAGCCCGTAGGCACATAACACACTAGCGGCAGGCGAGAGCGGGGAGAAACTAGTCCTGTCCCTGATGGTGTCATGGAGCGCGCGGATCCTGCCAATCACCGCCTCCAACTCTCCTCTGTCCTGACGTCTAACCACTGGCTTCCACACCTGCAAATACATAGACAGTTTGTATAGGTTGTCAGCCGGTTGCAAAGGGAAGATCCCCTCAATATTAAACTTGTTCCGCATGTTCCAAAGCGTCCAGAAAGGGAGGCACAACAAATCCACAAGACCCGACGTGGCTAGCCCTGAACCCTAGAACTAGTCTATAGAGCTCCGTGAAACAAGAGGGATTCCAAGAGCAGGAGAGCAGTTCCCTAACTGCGCTCCACAGGAATCTAGCGAGGGTGCACCCAAAGAAAATGTGATTTGTGTCCTCTGGTTCATCACATAGGGCACATCTGCCACTCGCTGGCTCGTGTCTTCGGCAAATGTTATCGCTGGAGGGAAGGCGTTTCCTCACCAATTGTCATAAGAAGACACGAATCTTCAGGGGAACCGAAATACCCCAAATCTCGCTAAAGTGCTTACGGGGACTACCCTGGCACAGCTTGCGGTAAAGTGATCTAACCAAGAAACGGCCAGAGTGTTCTAGGCTCCATGATAAGACGTCCGCCCCCACTGAGGGGTGAAAGGGCGTGATCTCCCTAAGGAGGTCGTTCCACTCCACCCGCTCGGTGAGGCTAAAAGCCATGCGGAAAGGTATGTGCCAATCCCCCTGTCGGTATGCTCGCGCCACAGAGACCCCGGGTCTGCGGTAATAGCGAATAGGGAAGGGAATCTGACCCTTAAGGGCTCCGGCCCTACCCACCAGTCAGCCCAGAACCTCGTAGATGTACCATCACGGATCTCGTGTTTAGCTCCCAAGCTTAACAACGGCTTAACTTTCTGGATAGCATTCCAGAATTGTGACCCAGGACCATGTGAGTCAACGAGGAGGTCCTTGCGCGTCAGGTACTTGTTTCGAATGATGTCCGCCCATAGCCCCTGCTGACCGGTCATGAGTTTCCACACCCATTTGACCATGAGGCACAAATTCATAAGTTTAGTATCCATAATTCCCAGGACTCCCATGGCTTTGGGTTGACACACGGCAGACCACTGAACCCAGTGGTACTTCCGTTTGGCCCCGTTACTATCCCAGAAGAAACGAGACCGATGCTTGTCCACCGTCTTGTGGACCCCGTCTCCGAGGAGGCACACCCCATCGCATGCAGGGGAGGCTCGAAAGACACGCATCAGTGAGAGTCAGGCGTGCGGCCGAAGACATAAATTTACCCAGCCAAGGTCCGCACGTTTGGCGACTTTCCTTGTGAGGGGATCCCAGTCCCCTGCATACAGAGCTCTATCACTAATAGTCAGGCATAAGTACGTGACAGGAAAAGACCCCAGTCTACAGTTGAGCATATTAGCAATCCGTTGTTGCTCCTCGGCACTGACCCCCACGGCCAACACCTCGCTTTTATGGAAGTTAATCCTCAGCCCTGACATGCTCTCAAAGCACATGAGGATGAATTTGAGATTGGCAACGGCCAGATCATCAGGTTGGATCATGATGATCGTGTCATCTGCATACTGCAGGTGCGAGATTCCCCCAGGAATCAGGTGCGGGATCACGCCCCCGATGTGTCCCATAGCTCTGGCTTTATCAAGGATTGCAGCCAGTGCCTCAACGACATAGTCGAAGAGGAGAGGGGAGAGCGGGTCCCCCTGGCGAACTCCGCGCCATTACGGAAGAAGTTGCCCATATCACCGTTAATGGTGATAGCAGTTTGGCCCCCCGAGACCAGACTCATCGCCCTATGTACCCAACCCAGGTCAAAACCAGCTCGAGTCAGTACCTCTCGCAAGAAGCCCCAACTGACTCGGTCATACGCCTTCTCAAAGTCCAGCTTAAGAAAAACTCCCCGGAGTTTCTTGGACTTGGTCTCATGAATTATCTCCTGCAAGGAGATCACTCCTTCATGGAGGAGTCGACCCTTAATAAAGGCCGACTGAGTGTTACTGATCGTGCGGTGCGCAATAGGGGCTAAACGAAGAGCAAAAGCTTTAGCAACGAACTTAAAAGCAACGTTTATCAAAGCAATAGGTCTAAAATGTTTAATGTCCTCCGCCCCCGGTATCTTCGGAATGAGAGTGAGCACTCCAAAGTTAAGCCGCGCAATGTCTACCCTCCCCAAAGAGAAGTCATTCGCAATGGCCAGGATATATGGCTTGACGAGAGGCCAAAACCGTTTGTAGAAACTTACCGGCAGCCCATCAGGCCCCGGGGCCGTATCCACCTTCATGCTGGATAGGACCACGTCCAACTCTTCTCCCGTGAAGGTCAGCATGAGTGTCGTATTTTCCTCGTCCGAGACCCACGGACGGCCACTCCACAAGGAGTGCGCGAGCGAAAACAAAGTCGTCTCGCTCGGGGAGCCCATGAGGGCGAGGTAGAAGTCGTAGATGTGTGCCTGTAACGCAAGAGGATCTGAGATGATCCCCTGCTCGGTCGTGAGGCGCGAAATTGCACATTTCCTCCTACGGCCATTGGCCACCGCGTGGAAGAACGCCATATTGGCATCCCCCTTGAGTAATCAGTTGAGACGACTCCTCTGACGCCAGTATACCTCTTCCACTTTGAGAAGGTGAGTCAGCTGGTCCTCAAGGTGATAACAGAGGGCCCATCCCTCGTCATCCAAGCCAGAAGAGTCCGCTCGGTCGTCCAAGACCTTGATCTGAGCGAGAATCTCTTCCTTAGCTAGTTTTTCCGCTTTACCTAGGTTAGCTCCCCATCCCTTGAGGAACTGTCTAAGGTTATTTGCAATGAATTGCCACGCGGAGATCGAGTCCGGTTGCATGCCCCCAAGTGCTGCGAACTCCCTAAGTTTGTTCGTGACCAAGTCCCCAAACTCGGCCCTCTTGAACCAACTCTTCTCAAAGAAGAAACGATTGCTCCTCTTCTTCAGCTCCTCCCCCGAGCTAAGAACAAGGGCAGAGTGGTCCGAACCCACTATGGTCTCCGCCACCAAGGAGCACATCGGGAAGAGGGTATCCCAATCCGCCGACATAAGCACCCGATCCAGCACACATCGGACCGGATTAAGCTGCTTGTTAGTCCAAGTATAGCGCGACCCGGTTCTCCTCACCTCTCGAAGTGCAAGGTTGGCGATACAATCATTAAACCTGTGCACCCGAGGCCAGTTGATATTATTGTTGTTCTTGTCCTCTGATCCCCGTATCAGATTAAAGTCTCCGCCAACTACCCGCGGGAATGGGCATGCCGATACAGCCACAGTTAGCTCTGCCAAGAACTCCTGGGAACGGCGGTGATCTGCAGGTCCATACACAACAAAATTCGACCATGTCTGGGCAGAGTTACGCTGAAGAACATCTGCCCGAATAAAGAAGGAGCCGCTGCTCCACTCCTTAACCTCGAAGGTATCCTCATTAACCCCCATGAGCATACCGCCGGAATGTCCAGAAGCTGGCGTGGAGTGCCAGGTAAAGCAACCTCTCGGGTCGATACTGCGAAGTTCCGCCGAGGTAAAGGTGGGTTTGATAGTCTCCTGGAGACCAACAAAGTCCAATTGCTCTCGGAAAATGAAATCTCGGATCTGGGTACGTCGTCACGGCCGACCGAACCCCCGGATATTATAAAAGCCGGCCCGCATCTAGGCGGGATCGTGTGCGTTTTCCCGATCTGTACTAGTGGTCAAATGATGTTCTTGTGTTCAAACGAAAATTACATACGGCATTTTCATTACTGGCGAAGTGGGGTGAGGTCGTGCGGAAGATAAATAATGGAGAAATTGTGCGTGGCTGGAAATCGTGGCTAGGACACGCCATGGATGAGAAATTGAGTTGACATGCTGGCATGTGGGTGCCGTGAGTAGCGCGTGCAAAGGGGTTACCCATCCACCTCTCAGGCGCAATTAATTAAGTAAATATTGTTGTCTGTTGACTGTAACTAAAAACATGTAGGCTATGGCCCCGTTGATCCATTTTTTTTACACCTGCGCGGCTAGCAATGCTACGGGTGATGATGTCCAAGGAGGACCTAAGAATAGATTAATTAAGGGGACTATGGATCATTGCGATTTGGCATGCATGAACCAAAAGATCGACCTTGTATGTCACTCTGTCCTGTTTGTGCAGAATCAAACTTACTGTACATGTTTAACGAAAAAATGCTAAGACGGAATTAAACCGCTGGCCAGCAGGCCAAGCTGCTACCGGCAAGGCGGTGGCAAGCAACACACACACACACACGAATGGAGAACCAATACAGGAAATGTCGGTGGCATGCGTTGGTTTTGGCGTGTACAGTCGTAGTGTTTGTACTCTTCAGCATTCACACTGATGAGAAAACAGAGTGGCTGGCAGCTTGTGTGCACTGCACCTCGTGCATGCGGCTGCGTCGATTTTGTTAAATTAGCGGATCCAAGGCAGGGGCAAACCGTCGGCGTCAGGTGATCGGAGTTGGATGCCAAGTCGCCGTCTTCTGGTCCGGGTTACTCTTTCCGTTGTGGCTCGCGTCGCATATTCTTTACACCCGGCCGGTCTTATGTAGTACTGTACGAGGGACCATTTGCTCATCGTCATTGGGGTGTCATTGCAGCCAGCATGGATAACGGGATACAGTGTGCAAGAACAAGTTGGCAAAAGGTACAGCAGAAATTGTAGCACAAAATTGTACTCCCTCCGTTTTTTAATATAAGATGTTTTAGCTTTTGTCTACATGCACATGCACACAAATGTATGTGGACACATTTTTGTGTGTATGTTCACTCATTTTAGTGTGGATATAGACAACATGTGTACCACCTAAAACATCTTATATTAAAAAACGGAGGGAGTAACTTGGAAGGCCTGGAGAAGAGATGTGGAAGAGCTATCTTCGCAGCAGGTTCAGTTCGCCCCGGTCGCATGAGGAAAAAAAAATTTTAGCAAGTTCACAGCACTGCGCGTTTGCCATACCCATGAGGCCATGATGCCTAACCATATGAAACTAGGCTGGTCCGGATTTCCCGAGCCAGAACTGAATGGGCCTCTTCCCCAGGAGCGTTTGTCAACCACACTGCATGGCTCGAAGTCTTCATTATCTTACAGGCGTATTGTGTTTACAAAGGCCGGCTAGCCAGCCCACAGATTACAATCTAAAGCAAAATCTTTCTAAAAAAAAAATCTAAAGCAAAATCTAACTGAGCTGATCCGGACTATAAGAACTCCACGTCCATGAAGATCACGGTTTATTGTTTCTCCCTAAACTAAAATATGAAATTTGCCTTTGAGGAACGAAACACTTCGTCCCTAACCTAGCCGTCACCAGAGGGGCGACAAGGAGGCAATTCCTTCTTCCTTCGATCTCCACCGGCCAAGGAGCTGGGCACCTCTCTATCCGCTAGCTGCTTCGGCGGCGGCAGGAGGGAGGACCCTGTTTTCTCCATTCTTGCATGGTAGTTAAGGTTAGAATAGTTTTGACATGGTGCGTCGTTGGGGTGGTAGAAGCGGACCCTGTTTTCACAATTTTTTGAAACTTGTACACAATATTTTTTGACTATTTTAAAATTAAGGGAGCAATTGGTGCTTGGAGCCAAAAACACTTTCCATCTTTTATTTAAAAAAATACTTTCCATCTTTTAAAAATGATGGAAGTGTCGTTTTGTCTCCCATCCTCACATGCTCTGACCGAATAAAAAAGTCGATAAAATTAGTAAATCACCTTTTCGTGCCCTAAACTTACTTCAATCCCTTTGTGGTGCCCTAAAAGGGCAATTGTTGGAGATGCTCTAATGGAAGGAATAAAGATGCATGCATGCATAATCGAAGAAAAATAGATGTTGAATTTGACCTTCATATTACCTGTATGTTTCTCGAAGCCATCCTAAATTACACCTATTTTTATGCGGGGTCCTAAATTACACCGTTATCTTCATATCAGCACAAAACTAGCCCCAGTCCCAGATGAGTATCAAACATTGTAAAAAAAGGAGCTATATACACTTTTAGTCCCACAACTTGTCTAAGATGTACAAATTAGTCCCACAACTTGCGAAATGAGCAACCGTAGTCCCACAACTTTTATTGAACGAACAAATAGGTCCCAAATCACTCAGAAGTTGACACGTGGCGTTGTAACTTTTGCTAAAAGACCCCTATATATTTTTTATTTGGCATATGTGGTCTGGTGTTGTCTTACATGCAGGTCCCACATGCCAGTATGTGAAGAAGTAAATAAAATTAATTTGCGCAAGGAGAAGAATCGAACTCCAAACCTCTAGAGCCGTTGAGGACGAGAGAAGTCCACAAGGCCAAGAGCTCTTTTGTGTTACAGTTGGACTTCACCACATTTATATACTGATGTTTATTCTGTGAGTTGGGGCTCCAAACAGCGAAAGAAGGATGCTCACTTTCTCGGAGCTGTAATGCACGGCGGCCAGCGTCGAGGAGCATAGCCCAGTACGTTGATTCGTAGGCTGACTGTCAGCGCGACCGTGTACTATTTACGACAAGACCATGTGGGCGTCAGCGTGCACATGACGTGATTTTGGCCACATCGGTGCTCCTCATCTTCTCTTCCATGGTGCGTTAGAAACTCCTCGCGATGACCCATGTTTTGACCAAAATTTTGCCATTCCCGTGCCATGTAAGTGCAGAACACGATCGGCTTCCTCAGTGTGCCGCGTTTCGTACCGTCGTCATAAGACTTCATGAGCTCTAAAAGCCACGTCTAGGAGCTTCGCCTCGACCTGGGATCCTTTCCCAAGAAGGAAACGTTCGGGAGTAGTCTGTCGCCGCCGCCGCTGCTATCATCTTCCTCGCCTCCAGTGTTGAGCGCCGCACCTTCGATCAACTCCTTCTCCGGCCGCTGTCGTCCACCATGCCGTCATCTATGATATCTGTTACGTGGTTGCAACAACAAGCCAGTATAATAAACTAACGGCTGCATGTTTTCATGAACTGTTGAGTGGCCTCGTGGCAATGCTAAGCGCGCTGGGGAAAAAGTCAGGTCACGAGTTCAAATCCCTATCTTGCGGCGATTAATTTTATTTATTCCTTCACGTACTGTCATGTGGGACCCGCATGTAAGACAACACCAGACCACATATGCCAAATAAAAATATATACGGGTCTTTTAGCAAAAGTTACAACGTCACGTGTCAACTTTTGAGTGATTTGGGACCTATTTGTTCGTTCAATACAAGTTGTGGGACTACAGTTGCTCATTTCGCAAGTTCTGAGACTAATTTGTACACCTCAGACAAGTCGTGGGACTAAAAGTGTATTTAGCTCTAAAAAAAGCTAGAGCTCGTCCACTAGGCATATTTGGGTTATGATATCACTGGTTGCCTTGTAGTAATCACCGGTAATAACACAGATCAGACATCATTCTAAGGGGAAAATCCAACCAAGAGTTTAGCCTAAGATCAATAAGAGATAGCGGAGAAGATACAAGCAGATGAGATGCTTCTTCATCACATTCACATCACATGATCGGAGCAGTGAAGCATTAAGTTAAGGCCGTGTTGTAGTACAAGGACGCAAGATCCAATGATCAACAGAACCTTTCAGGCATTTGCTTGTGGGCTGCATTCATATTTTGCATTAGTGGGACGCATTTCATGGGGGTTGACTTGGTGGTCTTAGCTGCTCTTGTACTAGACGGTCTGACTTCAACTCTCGCTCATTGGCTCAACCAATTCGAAATTGCTTTGCATCCGACGTTTTCCGTCCGATTCTTGTACGATAAATCAATCCGACGTTGCTTGTTGAAAAGCTCTTGCAAAGCAACGGACTGATCAGTCCGTCGGACATGCGTCGTACGGGAAAACGTCGTACGCCAAGCAGTACTCCAATTCCAGTAGCGGTACTGCAGAACGTCTTTTTTTTTACCGAGACTTCCACGGCAGTTCGTTTGTCATTATGTTCTTTTAAATCGACTCCCCCACTTTTCGCTTTCGTTGACTTTTTGTAATAAGCCACTGATCGTTCTGTACACTTTTTATTAGTCTGTTTCGCGTAAGAAATAAATAAATTACTGGTTACTCGTCACCGTTTGTCACTTTTCTGCAACACCGAAAATCCCAGTGGCCCTTTCAATTACGAAGTGGTACTAACGAGTAACCAACTCGTACAGTACACTGCCCACGTGGCAGGCTTTGCACCGAGGAGATGAAAATAAGATTGCCTGACAGAGGATGTATATACACCAATGATGTCCAGTTTTATTGACAAAACAAGAAGGTCATGCAGATCAGTACACTGACTGCACAGTTGCCACTCTCTTCGACAGGCAGTACAGCTTACTCGTACCTGCGTTTTCCTTAGGAGTTGATTTAACCGTCAAGATATGTCGGGTAGAATACAAGCTAGAATCTAGTACTAGTATGGTACTTGGCCGTATAATACGCTTATGGGATTGTTTCCATTTGTGTTTTGATCTTTTTTCAGGTTGTCGCTTCAAGTCAGGATCTTGCTCTCGTGATGACAATTGATAAGTTTGGGGCAGATCCTTGAGATTAAACAACAATAAGTGTTCTAATTTAGAGCGATGATGACCATAAGTTTGGGGCAGATCCTTGTTCTCATGATACAAGTGGTCCTCGATCTTATGGTGACCACAAGCAAATTTGCGATTACGTTCCTCTCGCAAAAAACAGCCTGCATGTGACGACAAATACCAATGCGCGCCTGGACTTATGTGATCATGGCCGCCAATATGTTTCGAGACACTGATTAGTTTTGTGTTGTGTATTTTAACGCCTTGCCTACTTTTCAAAATTACCAGGGAATAATTTACACAATTTCACTTGTACAAACCACGGCAACCATTGAATTGCACATCTGACATATTGAAGTTGTGTATAATATTAAACATAAACAACCATCCAAGCCCTCTAGGATGAATGATTAACTGTTGGGATTCTCGTCCTAGAATTAAGTATTTTGCATCAAATTGTTAATCAAACAGGGGAATTTTTCTTATGAAAGTCACTACACGCAGCAAGGATGGGCCACCAATGCATCCACACTAAAATCAAAAGCACGCCTCCTTTACTTTGACTTCGAATTGTTTTAACTTAAGACATCTACATGCAGTCATTGTTGAAGGAAGCAAACCAAAGGGGCGGGCCCTTCGTTGGAGGCAATTCGTATGACTGGGGCACTTATACTAAAAAATTCAGTTTTAAACATTTTCCTTCAAGTATGAACAAATTACACTCTGTTTCAAAAATTGAGTGGGTTTCAACGACCCCACTCAGCTATACCTAGGTCCGCCCCTTAGACAAATCATCTGTTTAGAGAAAAATATCCAGATAAGGGGAAATATATTAAAATCGCGAAGATATCAAGTTCACACATCATCTGCAACAACTCAATATCACAAGCAATTTGATACATCGAGGATGCAAACAGCTAGAGACATCAAACATGATATTAGAAACATGATGCATTCCGGCTCATGTAGGCCTTGCTTTAAGCTTATCACTTCTCACCATCTCTCAAGTACTCTCGGTGTTGGCCCACCCCTTCCCTCCTCCATCTGTCGATCCTAGAACGGTAGATTGCGTCGTTGGTAATAGAGGTGTCATGTAAGTTAGAATCAACCTACTCAATCCATTGAAGTGAGAGATGTCGACTAGTATGGTACTTGGCCGTATAGTACGCTTATGGGATTGTTTCCATTTGTGTTTTGATCTTTTTTCAGGTTGTCGCTTCAAGTCAGGATCTTGCTCGCGGATATGCGGAGACCTCGAGGGGGCGTCCCCTTCGCCGGAGTCCGAGGCAGGCGGATCCGGCGTTTGACGACTTGGAGCTTGCGATTCCTGAAGACCGAGGTGGTGCCGCCGGCCGTCGTGCGCGGTGGAGGTGTTCCGGCACCGAGGAGCGTCGACTCTCTGCCCACGGGGGGCCTCCCAGTCCAAGCCAATGGAGGTGGTGTGGCAGCGTTCGCCGGCGCAGCGTCGAGCATGTCGAGGACGACGCCAGAGTTCAAGAAGGACCTATATGTAATTTCTTTGTTTCTTGGGCCTTTCTGTAAGAATCTCGGTTGGATGTAATTGTAACTCCCTCGCAAAAAAAAAAGTCAGGATCTTGCTCTCGTGATGACAATTGATAAGTTTGGGGCAGATCCTTGAGATTAAACAACAATAAGTGTTCTAATTTAGAGCGATGATGACCATAAGTTTGGGGCAGATCCTTGTTCTCATGATAGAAGTGGTCCTTGATCTCATGGTGACCACAAGCAAATTTGCGATCACGTCCCTCTCGCAAAAAACAGCCTGCATGTGACGACAAATACCAAAGCGCCCCTGAACTTACGTCATCATGGCCGCCAATATGTTTGAGATCGTGATTAGTTTGTGTGTTGTGTATTTTAACGGCTTGGCTACTTTTCAAAATTACCAGGGAATAATTTACACAAATTTAACGGCCGACCGGCTGGAGGTCGGCGTGGCTGCTCCGCGGCGGCGCGTCGGTGGCGTGGTGGTCCGGGCGGACCGGCGGCGAGGAGCGGTGATCAAATCCCGGCCATCTTCGGTGGTCGTCGGATCTTGGGCTAGGCTCTCTCCGGCATGCCCTCTCCCGAGCATCGGGGGAAACCCTAACTCTAGCTTGCTAGGGTGACAGTAGCGGCGTTCTGTCATCGTCCCCTCCTTGGAGGTACTGTCCGGTTTGCTCGTGGAGTCCCATGACGGCGATCAAGGTTGGTGCTGGGGCGTACCCCCGGTAGCAGTGCTCGGTGTCGTCCATCTGGGGCGTGCGTGGGCTGCCGGAGCTGGTGGCAAAGCTCCCTCTAGGGACATGGCGCGGCCGTGGGTGTTGGTGCGGAGCTCCTCCGTACGATGCCGACGATCCCTCCTCGTCAGTGCTGCAAGCTCTCTGAGTCCTCCCTCGTTAGGTTGATGTTCTCTTAGCACTAGCTCCAGAGAATCATCTCGATGTAATTTTCCTTTCTAGTTTCTGGGGCGATGCTTAATCGTTCTCGGGAATGCTGTTGTAAGACTTGGTGGTTTCTTTTCTATGAAATGGAACCGGGGCGGGGCCCTTTATATCTAAAAAAAAAAATTACACAATATCACTCGCAGAAACACGGCAACCAGTGAATTGCACATATGAAATACAAAAAACCATCCAATCCATGTAGGATGATTAATTAACGACTGGGATTCTCGGCCTAGAAATAAGTGTTTTGCGTTGAATTGCAAACAAAGACTCTTTATTTTTATTATGAAAGTCGCTACATGCACCACAGATGAGCCAGCAAGGCAAACTCGAAAGTGCTTCTCTACTTTGACTTCGAATTTCAAACTTAGGACATCTATAGGCAGTAATTGTTGAATGAAGACAAACCAGGGGCGGACCCACACATAAAATATTGGGGTGGGGTTTTAGATAACCGGGGGCACTTATATTACAAATTTCAATATTAAAACATTTTCCTTTGCGAACAGATTACATTGAGATTTAACAAATTTAGTGGGGTTCACCACCCCTACTCTGCTATACCTATGTCCGCTCTTGAGCCAAATGATCTGTTACAAATTAACCGATAAATATGCATATATTAATATCGTGAAAATATCAAGTTCACTCGAACTCTCCAACAACTCAATATCACGAGCAATTCGAAACATCAAGAATGCAAACAGCTAGAGACATCAAACGGGATATTAGAAAAAGGATGCATTCCGACTCATGTAGGCCTTGCTTAATGCTTATCACTTCGTCACCTCTCCCAAATACCATCGGTCCTAGCTGGTTCACTCTCTTCCCTCCTCTACGAGGCGATCCTAAAATGGTAAATTGTGCCGCTAGTAGTGGACGGTGTCGTGTAAGTTAAATCAACCTATTCGATCCATTTAAGTGAGCGAGCTTAGAGCTTCTTGAGAAGGTGGTTGGAGAATCAACGATGTTGACTAGAGGCATGTGCCGACCTAGCATACCTCTAGCCCGGGCTTGTCGACGGCGCAAAGGTTGCATTTTATGATTTTCTATAGTGATTTCGTTCAAAAATTTGGCATGTTTAGATTTTTTCTTTGTGAGCTCGCATTTTACCTCACCTCAAATTCCACAGGTCAACTTCAGTTTTTTGGGTTCAAAATACAAACATAAAAAATAGTTAGCTAAAAAAAATTCATTTTCCAGTATGTTAAAATGCGAGCTAGGATTAACAGTTTGAGAATAACACACATACTAGATTTCAAAACTCACTATAGATAGGAGCTGACATGGCTGGTAGGAGATATACAATAGGATAGGTGGCACCGTTCACGAAGACAAAATCCAGGTCAGAGTGGCCTAACCCGGTCATTTGAAGGAGAAAAGTGTGTTTTGAACCAGTGTTGCAATTTGAACCCTGTCACAAGTTTGGGGATAGGGTATAAAGTGGACTTGTCTCTCGAAGATTCGCGAGCAACCCTTCACGCTTTGCCTATTTTGTATCTTTGCTGAGAACCTCGGGATAGTTTTCAATTGGTCTACACGGATTGTTTGTGTGTCGCGCGCCCGTGCGGACTATATGTAAATCGATTTTTCACGACTTATTATTTGTTGTGACTTCTATAATTTTCGTATGGTCACGAGCACCCTCAGTCTTGGTGCACATATCAGAGTTATAGAGCTCTTATTTCAAGTAAAAAACTACTGCTTACTCTTCACAAGTTATTCGACTTGTGCAACACATGAATAACCCCAACGTGTACGAAGTACCAGCGTGTACACTGCAGTTACGAGTTAAGACATGCTTTGCACCAACGAGAGGAAAGAAAGATTGTCGGACGGATGCTACATCAATGGTTTGTAGGTTTACTGACAAAACATGGTCAAGCAGCTCAATGCACTGACCAACTCCACAACTGCCACTCTCTGTGACAAGCAGTACAACTGTAAATTGTACTTGCATTTCTTCAGGGACTGATTTAACCATGATGATATGTCGGGTTGAGTGCTACATAGTAGTTAGCCGTATATTACGCCGCCGAGATTGTTTCCATTTATATGTATGATCATTCTTTCAAGTTGCGGGTTCAAGTCAGGATCTTGCTCTTATGATAATTTTAAGTTTCGAGCATATCTTTGAGATTGAACAGCAATAAGTGTTTCAATTTGGAGGAACTGAAATACAAGTGGCCCTCGTGTGGTAACCACAAGCAAATCTGCAATTACCGCAAGTGTTTCCTTTTCAGGCAACGCAACTACCGTCAAGTTTTTTTCTTCTGATGCCATGCAACAACGGCAGACTGCTATAACAAAAATTATGATGGATTTCACTCTACATGTCAGCACTCTTTTTCTTTTCCGACAAAGGGAAAAATTTATTAGCTTAAAATTGAGAGGATACAAACATAATGAGCACACACCTGGTCTCTCCATAGTCTCCCCATAGTCAGAACGCACACAGCCAACACTAACGCAAACACGCAAAAATACGCCGATAAGTAACAAAGTAATATAAGACCAAAGCTATGCATAGACGAGGAAAAATAAATAAAAGCCCAAAGCGATCAGATCCACGCTTAGCAAACTAAATCAATGATATCCACACCAACCATCTCATGACAACACATGGACAACACGATTCTTCAACACAGTAACACCTTGAGGAAGGGAGCGACGCTCAAGCGCCACAGTGACCGGATCCAACCGCCCAAGGCTAGATTAGTTTTTTACTGTAGCTAGATTAGGTTTTCACCCTCAAGATCAGTATGATCATATCCGACCAATGCTTTCAACAAGGTAACCACATAAAATCAGGTATAACCAACTCGGGTTAGACCTGGACTTTCACCCTGAAACTCAAGACCAGGTGCCCAAGTAGCACCAACATCAAAGTCACTCATGCGTTGTGGCCACCACTTTTCCGCAATCACAGCAACACAAACAAAGGGTGGATTTTATTAGCTTAAAATGGAGCATCGAGAGGATACAAACACAAATGAACACACACATCCTCTACATAGTTAGAACGAACACATCCAAGACCAACACAACACACAAAACACGCTGACAAGTAACAAAGTCATAAGACCAAAACTATGCATAGGTAAGGGAAAAAAAAGAAAACCAAAGCGTCAAATCCACGTTTAGCAAACTACATCGATGACCACTCCACACCAACCATCTGATGACACCACACGGACAACGCGATTCTTCAACATTAACGTCTCCAGGAAGGAAGCGATGCTGAAGTGCCACTGTCAACGCATCCAACCACCCAAGGGTAGATTCTATGTTTCCACCGGTCCGAGCATACAAGCCGATCAGGTGCCCGAGTAGCACCACCATTGAATTATTCATGTGTTGTCGCCACCACTTTTTCCGCAACCCTAGCAGTTACATGCGATGTGCAGACTTTAGGCTTTCGACGCCTTATTTTGTGATTTAACTTTGACCCTGAATTTCAAACTTCGAATATGTTGTAAATTTTGTTTTAAATGTATAGTTGGACCCATTGTCGTGTCCCCTCATCGCTCCACCCTCCCCTCCTTGGCCATCCATCCGTGGGAGTGGGAACACGTGCATCCATGCGCACGTACTTGCATAAGACGAGATCTTGGGCTCACACGAGCGCAACAATGTCAGTAGCACGTCGACCGTAGGTTTATACTTTATACTACCACCCACATACGGCAGAACGCACCGGGGAGCAGAGCAGACCCAGGGCCGGTCCTGAGGGGGGGGGAGGGGCGGCCGCCCCGGGTCCAAAAATTTCAGGGGCCCCTCCCAGCTATGTGTACGTACAAATACAAGTCCGTGTATAAAGTTTAATCGCCAAAAAACTTAATGGGAAATAGCGTAAAAAGGCCTATGAGACGAGCACGCTACTGGGCCTGTTGGTAATCTATCCAGAGAGGATAGACCTGGGAGACGCACACCATCTAGTCGGGGACGTTGCGAGCTAGTTTTCCATATAGCGATTAGATCGATGCGCCCTATCTATTTGTGATTCGTCCCAAGCTAAAACGCATCGCCCAATCATTTCTAGCCTCGTCTAGCACTCCCGATGCTTAAGGCTCCGCGCCGCCGGCAGGTCCAACCGGCTAACCCGTCGCCCAGTCCGTGCGGGCCGAAGGTATCTCGATTGATTAATTTTGATCTTCTCTAATTTTCTAATATAGCTAGTTTAGGCCCTAATTTTGATTACTAGTTTTTTATTTTCAGATTGGTTATGAAGCCTCTATCCGGATGCGTTCCCGATCGCTCATGGCGTCGCACCGCCACCCGTCCAACCGGCCAACCTGTCGGCCAGTCCGTGCGATCAAAAGGTATTTTGATTTGATTAATTTTGATCTTCTCTAATTCTTTACTATAGGTAGTTTATGCCCTAAGTTCGATTACTAGTTTTTTTCCAGCATGGTTATAAAGCATCTATCCCAGATTCGTTACCAATAGGTCATTCAAAAATATATTTGGCTTTTAAACGAGTTCAATAGATTTGAAGTGATTAGATGGTTCCTAAGTTGAAGTGATGAGTTTCTCAAAAAAAGTTGAAGTGATGTAAATATTGCTATTTTTATATGAATATTCTATCGGGTACACTATAATTTTGCATTTGTATTATTTCATACATGCATATATCAAGAAAAATATTTTAAGGGCCCCGAATTCTATCTTCGCCCCGGGCCCCTAAAATCTCAGGACCGGCCCTGAGCAGACCACTCGTCGTCGCGCGCTAACGGAAATCACTTCCCACACATACGTGGGCGTCCCGGGCTTATCCTGGGCGTCCACCCCCTCTTTGGGATCTGTGCAACAGCTTTTACTCATTGCAAAGAACCCCTCCATCATATTCCTTGCTCATTGCAGAAAACTCCTCCAACTTAATCACTAGTCCTCCTCAGGTCCTTCTGTTCGCTCTGAAGTCTGGCTTATGGGGCTTATACAATTTTCATCATGTACTCCAGGAAATGCTACTGTTAATTAGATTATGTTAGGAAAAGTAGATTGTTCTAGAAAAAATAGATTTGGAACAAAAAAATAGGGCCAAAACAATCATTCATTCACACCCAGTCTGAACCATTTCATGTTTCATACATTTTAATTCACATATTTTATATGTAAGATTTTCATTGACCATTGAAAGATCCTAAAAAAGATGACTAACAAAAGCCACCGTAATCTGAAACAAATATTCGATTCAGGAACGAGTAAAATCAAATTTTATTATCTGGAATCTTATACAAAAAGGCTGGATCATATTCACGGTTAAGAAAGGTTTCATTTAGAATGAACACCATTATTTCATATCTAGCAGAACATTTTCCTCGCCCTATCACATACTCGTGTAAACACATATACATGTTGCAGTCATGTATCTTTTGGACCTGATCGATCATATGAACACAAAAAAAATAGAATCTTCATTTAGGATGTGGACCATGAACACCATGAATGATCCGCTTAAATTTTGGCACAATACAGAAAAATTAGGATCTGTTTGGCAATCTAAAAAATGCACCAATTGAAAACACATCTGTTTGAAGCGGCAAAATTAGGATATATTGAAAGAAATCTACAAACAAAACTGCAGCAATACATGTCCATGTAGAGGAACTGATTCAGAGAAAAACAAGAGAGGCAGTAAGAAAAAGATTCAAGAACGGATCTTGAGTTGCCGTCAGCTGTGTGGACGGTGGCGGCCGTGCGCGGACTGCGGCGGCCAGCACCCCGAGCACATCGGCCGTCTTATGAAGCAATAGAATTTTGGTCTAGCACCAATTTTTCTGGACCCAAAATGCATATACACTATTAACAGAACCAGTGCCTGTTCTTGGACATTCAGAAAACCAGTGCCTGTTCTTGCAACTTTTATAAAATCTGAACATGTGAGAACATGACGGAAATAAAAAGATGGAATTAACCATATAGGAAACCATTGATTTTTCGGAAGAATTTATTCTGAGAAACCATTATTTTTTTCGAAACCATTTACCACTAGTTACGGATATGTTCCAATTCATGTAGGGAAAATCACTCATTACGGATACTATCAAATTACAGCAGCAACATTTGTTTTCTCCTTTGAATATGCTTCAATTCATGCATGGAAAAGCTCTAAGTTCTTTCTACAATATGTAATTGATCCAAAAGATTTTTTCATCCAAATCAGTCTGGAAAAATGAAGAAAATCATGCGGAAGAGATGGGCATATGCAACCAAATCAGACCGGAAAACAGAAACCTCCATAGATTACGGGGAAATGAAGAAAATAAGATTAAGAAAAAATCCACCAATTCTGACCATGATTAGGAACGGAAAAATGAATGAAGGGGGCAAGATATGGAACAAACGTTTTGCATTCATTTTGCAAAAGGAGTACAAGGACAAGATCTGGAGCAAACAGAAACTCAAAAAAAATCAACCAATGGTGGTCTTCGTTTGTATCCAGATCGGAGGAGCAAATTAGATAAGGAACAAAGCACATCGGGTCAAACAAAATGGAAGAACGAATCTTGGTCGTCGCCTCCATTCTCGCCGCCGGCCGCGCCTCTAATCCGCGACCCTTCTCCCCTTCCCGCGAGCCGCCGCTGCTTCTCCCTCGCCTTCCTCTTCTCGCGGCCGGCGACCGCGGACCGAAAGCACGTGTCTTCCTCCCGAGCTTGAGGACGACCGGCTCTGACTAACGCTCCAATTCTTCACCACACGCCCAGATCCGGCGGCCACTGTGGAAAAGGTTGGAGGGGGCGGGTAGAGTCGAGCTCAGGCTGGGGGCGTCGCCGTGGAGCTCGTGGTTGACTTTATGGAGGAACCATGGATGGTGTCAGCCTGTCAGGGGAGAGAAGTTGAGAGACGATGGGGGCCTGCATCGTGCACATGTGTACAGCTTCACTGCCTAGTGAGGAACAGAATGCACAATGTACAGGATCCTTTTTGCAAAAGAGCATCATCACGATGTTCCAACGCGCTGGATGGCCAGGATAAGCCCGGTACACCCACGGCGGTGTGGAAAAACCGCGCTCGCGCGCTAAGCCCTTTCCTTCTCCACTGGCTGGCGCGAACCCCAAGCGCGCGCAGGCGCAGCGCACCCGTCCAGTCCAACCCACGCGGCCACGCCACACCTCAGTACCTCACCTCAACTTCCCATCCATCTCTCCCTCGTCTCCAACTGCAGATTTGCCTCCACTTTCGCCGCGCGCGCGCCCACTCCGGGCGGGGAACTCAGGCAAGGAAGGAATCAAGGAGGAATCTTTTTCTGTTCCTTCCGCCCCAACTCATCCGCCGCCCGCCCGCAAGCGTGCCGCCTCCTTTTCCTCCGCCCTGCTCCCCGCACTAGAATCTCTCTTCTCCACCTTTTTTTTCCTTTTCCCCGCGCATGCACGACCACGACGGGCTCTAATCCACGGCCGCCGCCAAGCCCAATGGGGATGCGCCCGCCACGCCCACCTCCACCCTCATCTGCCTCGAGGACGGTCACGACCTCTTCCTCGACGCCGACGATAGCCCGTCCGGCGACGGCGCCGCGGATTTATTACTCCTCGCCGCCGACGACCACCTCCTGCTCCTCGACCGGGACGACGACGAGTACGTCGCGCTCATGCTCTCCAAGGAGAGCTCATCCGGCGACGGCGGCGGCGCCGCGCTGGTCGAGGAGATGGACGAGTGGACCAAGGCCGCGCGCGCCGTGTGCGTCGACTGGATCCTCAAGGTGCTTCCCGCGCGTTCGTCTTTTCCCTAAACAGAATCTGCTCTAAAAACTGGATCTTTCCCCCCTTCTAAATGATGGTTTCTCTGCAATGTTGGCAGACGAACGCGAGGTTCCGTTTCAGCGGGAAGACGGCGTACGTCGCGGTGACGTACCTCGATCGGTTCCTGGAGCAGCGGCGTGTCGATGTAATGATCACCCCGTGCGCCGCCATTTCCTTCCTCTGTTCTGTGTCACGCAGGTCACGCCTTAGACATCAAGTGGGCGCCATCTTCTGCTATGTGGGCAAGGTGGCGCTATGTGGGTGGTATGACATGTGGGCCTGCGTGCCAGCTAGTCGTGTGCGTGTGTCGTATGGGTACTTAAGACTCGATCCTGTAATTGCGGAAACTATGACTTGAATGATGAAGGAGAAATCCTAATCTCTCCTCTATTTCTCTCCTCTGCTTTTCTTACTTCTTCTTCACGAAAGTCATCAGGGTGTTCTGAACCTCACGCTACCAATCATAGTAGCAACGGGGTGGTACACTTGGTATCAGAGCCATCGATCTCGGAGCGACTCCAAGCGCGTTCGATTTGCAGATTCCGTCGCGACGGCACCCGTCAAACCATCCGCGCAGACCCAGCTTGTTCTGGCTGCCATGGCGGATACGGCGGCGCTCGGGGAGGCGGAGTTGGCGAAGATCCACTCCGCTCTCGATCTACTACACGGCGCGGTGGCGCGGATCGACACGGCGCAGCAGCAGATGCGTGCGCAGTTCGACGCCCAGGCGGAGGCGGTACAGGAGAGCGCGCGTCTCCACGACGCCACGGCGCGCGCGCTCGCCAAGTTCACCGAGAGGATGGATGCGCTCGAGCCGGGCGCGCACAACTCGCCATCACGCGAGGAAGACGATCCGGACCCCGAAGCAGAAGTGATTCAGGGCAGCGGCAACTCCACGCTGCGGTCAATCACCCCCAACTGGCGCGGAACGGCGGCGGCGGGAGGCTCCACCAGCAGCGGCGCGGCACAAGGGCCGACGGCGCAGGGACAGGCGGCGGGGACGGGTGATGGGATCTCTCCAAATTGGCGGGGAGCGGCGGCGGGGGGCTCCTCCAGCGGCGGCGCGGCGCAGGGTCTGGCGGCGGGGACAGGCGATGGGCTCATGGGCGGCGGGGGTGGCGCTGGCGGCGGTAGACCGAACTCTCCCTACACGGAACCACCAGGTCGATCTTCTCTCCCTAAGATGTCTGTACCTCGATTTGATGGCAATTGGCCGAGGATTTGGAAGGACCAACTCCTGGATTATTTCCGTATTTTCAACATTCATCCTGCCTTGTGGTTTACTACGGGAACTTTGCATCTGGATGGACAAGCGGCCATGTGGTGGCAGGCTTACAAACTGAAGAATGTGGTCACTACGTGGCCACAGTTTATTCTAGCAATTGAAGAACAATTTGGAGGAGACGATCACCGGAAAGTGATGAAGAAATTGATCAATCTCAAACAGCGCACCACTGTGGAGTCTCAGGTGCCGGAAACATTGGAAAGAGCTTATCTCTTAGCAAGAGTACAACAGGAAGTGTGGGAGGATGCCAAACAACACGGAGGACAGCACAAGGGGCAGTTTCAGACACGAACAGAGACTACTGCTCACAAACCTGAAACAACCAGAGCAACCTTTAAACTGGGACAGGGAGACTTATGGAAGGACAGACAGTTGCGAGATTACCGACGTGCTAATGGCCTGTGCTTTAAATGCGGTGACAAATATGATCCAACGCACCAGTGTGGTAAGAAACCTGGAGCAGAAGCACACGCAATGCAGTTGGAAGAACAAGCAGAACAACTCTCTGATGAGGTGCTTAATCTGTTAGAACTAAATGATATGGCTCACGCTGAACAGCTTAGTCTGTCCATTCATGCAATGTCAGGTACAGAAGGTTCAGAAACGATCAGGCTGCGTGCCATGATAGGGAATCAAGTTTTGTTGATCCTTGTGGATTCTGGCAGTAGCAGCAGCTTCATTAACTCCGCAATGACCAGCAGAATTACATGCAACATTCAGAATACTGAACCACTGTCTGTCAAGATTGCAAATGGTGAAAATATGCAATGTACTCAGGTAGTTCCAGACCTCACCTGGTGGTGTCAAGGGCATACGTTTACCACTAGTATGAGAGTGCTGGAGTTGGGAGCATACGATGCCATCTTGGGAATGGATTGGCTCAAACAGAACAGTCCGATGGTCACTGACTGGGAAAATCACTGTCTAGCTTTTCAGAAAAATGGTCAAATGATACAGCTGCGAGGAGTGCAAGCACCTCCTGTGGATGCTCTTAAGGAGTTACCAATTGAACAACTGTTGAAATGGGACAAAGGGAATGATGTTTGGGCTATGGCAGTGCTAACTCCGGAAACAACCACAAATTCAGAAGAGTTGGACCCAGAAATCAAAAAGGTTCTTGATACTTTCTCCGATGTATTTGCATCACCAACATCCTTACCACCAGAGAGACAATATGACCACGCCATCCCATTGAAACCTGAGGCATTTCCATTCAATTCAAGGCCCTACAGATATTCACCTGCACACAAAGATGAAATTGAGAAACAGGTGCAGCAAATGTTAGAAGCTGGAGTAATAGTGCCTAGCATGTCACCTTTTGCTTCTCCTGTGCTTCTGGTTCAGAAGAAGGATGGTACTTGGCGGTTTTGCGTTGATTATCGACGTCTGAATGAGCTGACGATCAAAAACACATTTCCCATGCCTGTGATTGATGAACTACTTGATGAATTGGCTGGAGCTAAAATATTTTCCAAGTTAGATCTCAGAGCAGGGTACCACCAGATAAGAATGCTCCCTTCTGATGAACACAAAACCGCATTCAAAACTCACCAAGGCCACTATCACTTTCGAGTTATGCCCTTCGGACTGTGCAATGCACCGGCAACATTTCAGTGTGTTATGAATTCTGTTCTCAGTCCTTGTCTTAGGAAAACAGTTCTGGTTTTTATGGATGATATATTGGTGTACAGCCCGAACTTGGAACAGCATGTAACACATCTGACGGAGGTGTTGACACTACTTCGTAAACATCAGTTATATGTCAAGGAAAGCAAATGCTCCTTTGCTTGCAAATCATTGGAATATCTCGGACATATTATTTCTGATGAAGGTGTTGCAACTGATCCGAAGAAAACAGCCGCGATGGCAGATTGGCCAATTCCAACTACTATCACTGAATTGCGAGCGTTCCTTGGTCTCTGTGGTTATTATAGAAAGTTTGTCGAGTTCTACGCTATCATTGCTCGTCCTCTCACTAACCTCCTTAAGAAAAAAGGGTTTATTTGGACTGAAGAAGCTACTGTGGCATTCAACAAGCTCAAACAAGCGATGCTATCCACTCCAGTACTTCAACTGCCCGATTTTGCCAAGCAGTTCGTGGTAGAGACTGATGCTTGTGATCACGGTATTGGCGCAGTCCTAATGCAAGACAATCATCCTCTGGCGTATTTGAGCAAACCATTGAGCATCAAACATCAACAACTGTCAATCTACGAAAAAGAATTCTTAGCTCTGATAATGGCTGTTGAGCGTTGGAGGCCATATCTGCAAAGAGAGAATTCTTAATCAAGACAGACCACCACAGTTTGTCTTTCCTTGATGAACAGCAATTGCAATCACCTCTCCAGCGAAAAGCGATGGCTCGGTTAATGGGGCTCCAATTCAAGATCATTTACAGAAAAGGATCCGAAAATCTGGCAGCTGATTCTTTGTCCCGAATTGGTCATCTTATGACAATTCAAGCATGTTCCGAGGCTCAACCATGTTGGTTACAGGAAATTGTTAATTCCTATGTGACTGATCCTGAGGCTCAGCAAAAACTGACAGAGTTGGCTGTAGTTAGTCCTGATGCACAAGGCTATGAACTTCAGCAAGGGCTCATTCGTTGTCAGGGTCGTGTTTGGCTGGGAGCTAACTCTGCTTTACAGACTAAGTTAATTGCTGCTTTCCATGCTAGTGCAGTAGGAGGACACTCTGGCATTCAAGCTACCTACCAGAGACTCAAAAGGTTGTTTGTGTGGACAGGCATGAAAACTGCGGTTACTGAGTTTGTGCAACAATGTGACATCTGTCAGCATGCCAAACATTCCAACAAGCATCCTCAGGGCCTTCTCCAACCTCTGCCCATTCCAGCTGGAGCTTGGCAGGACATTACCATGGATTTCATTGAAGGTTTACCGGTCTCTGAAGGAGCAAACACTATTCTGGTAGTAGTGGATCGTTTCACCAAATATGCTCATTTTGTGCCACTCAAACATCCGTATACAGCTGAACAAGTAGGTCGCCTCTTCGTTGACTCAGTGGTAAAACTACATGGAATGCCTCATTCCATTGTATCCGATCGAGACCGTATTTTCACTAGCCATTTCTGGAAGCTATTGTTTGAAAAGTTAGGCACTAAGCTGAAATTCACTACAGCTTACCATCCTCAAACAGACGGGCAGAGTGAAAGAGTTAATCAAGGGCTGGAAATGTTCTTAAGATGCAGCATTCAGGACAATCCCAAACATTGGAAACGTTGGCTTCCATTGGCAGAGTTTTGGTACAATTCCACCTTTCATACTGCTCTGGGAACTACTCCTTTCAAGGCTCTCTACGGGCATGACCCAAATTTTGGTGCAATGCCTACAATCACACCTGCTACTGCAACTCCAGTGGACGACATGTTAGCAAAACGGGCAGCTCAGATTGAGTTGCTGAAGACAAAGTTGGCAGCAGCTCAAAACCGCATGAAGTTGAAAGCTGACAAAAACAGAACAGAAAAAGAGTTCAGTCTGGGTGACAAGGTTCTCTTAAAACTGCAGCCGTATGTGCAAAAGTCGGTGGTCAATCGCCCTTACCCTAAGTTGGCCTTCAAGTTCTTTGGACCATATGCAATTCTAGAACGGATTGGCAAAGTAGCATACAAACTGGATCTTCCAGCAGGCAGTCTAGTTCATCCTGTATTTCACGTGTCGCAACTGAAAGACTACAGACCAGATTACACTCCAGTTTACTCTGATCTCTCTCAGCTGCCAGCATTGGACACTCTGAACACTGTCCCAGAGAAGGTGCTAGATCGGCGCCTGGTGAAGAAAGGGAACTCTGCGATCACTCAAGTACAAGTGAAGTGGACCAATCTTCCAGAAGATGCTGCTACTTGGGAAGATTGGGATGTGCTGTCGGCAAGATTTCCATCTGTGCTTGCTTGGGGTCAAGCAAGTGCTTCTCCAGGGGGTAATGTCACGCAGGTCACGCCTTAGACATCAAGTGGGCGCCATCTTCTGCTATGTGGGCAAGGTGGCGCTATGTGGGTGGTATGACATGTGGGCCTGCGTGCCAGCTAGTCGTGTGCGTGTGTCGTATGGGTACTTAAGACTCGATCCTGTAATTGCGGAAACTATGACTTGAATGATGAAGGAGAAATCCTAATCTCTCCTCTATTTCTCTCCTCTGCTTTTCTTACTTCTTCTTCACGAAAGTCATCAGGGTGTTCTGAACCTCACGCTACCAATCATAGTAGCAACGGGGTGGTACATTCTGCTCCGTCGTGGAGTGTTCGGTGTAATGCCTACTGACTTCCGCATTGCCGTTTTTGGGGGTTCAGAGAGGGCGGGAGTGGGCCCTGCAGCTCCTCTCGGTGGCGTGCCTCTCGCTGGCGGCCAAGGTGGAGGAGCACCGGGTGCCGCGGCTGACGGAGTTCCGGCCGGACGAGTACGACTTCGACTGCGCGTCCATCCTGCGCATGGAGCTCTACGTCCTCACCGAGCTCAAGTGGCAGATGATCGCCGGCACCCCGTTCCCGTACCTGGGCTGCTTCGCGGCCAGGTTCCGGCACGACGAGCGCAAGGCGATCGTCCTGCGCGCCGTCAAGTGCATCTTCGCCTCGATCAAAGGTCGGTCATTTCCCCCTCCCCTGCTCCTGTTCCATCGAATCGCTAAGAAAACTCATTCGTTTCCTCATGTCGATCTGTCTTATCTGCAGCGATGAGCTCGGTGGAGTACCAGCCGTCCACCATTGCTCTGGCATCGATCCTTATCGCACGCGGCCAAAGTGAGGGGACACCAACATTTCCCAATCTAGACGAGGAGCTGAAGGCGATCTTGGGCTCATCATGGCAGCAATTACACACCGTAAGCACTCCCGCTCCGCCGATGCTGCCGCCGTAATAATGATAATCCCTTTTGGAAATCTGTTGGTGGAAAGGGCAATGATGAGTAAACAGGGCCGGTCCTGAGGGGGGGTGGGAGGGGCGGCCGCCCCGGGTCCAAAAATTTCAGGGGCCCCTCCCAGCTATGTGTACGTACAAATACAAGTCCGTGTATAAAGTTTAATCGCCAAAAAACTTAATGGGAAATAGCGTAAAAAGGCCTATGAGACGAGCACGCTACTGGGCCTGTTGGTAATCTATCCAGAGAGGATAGACCTGGGAGACGCACACCATCTAGTCGGGGACGTTGCGAGCTAGTTTTCCATATAGCGATTAGATCGATGCGCCCTATCTATTTGTGATTCGTCCCAAGCTAAAACGCATCGCCCAATCATTTCTAGCCTCGTCTAGCACTCCCGATGCTTAAGGCTCCGCGCCGCCGGCAGGTCCAACCGGCTAACCCGTCGCCCAGTCCGTGCGGGCCGAAGGTATCTCGATTGATTAATTTTGATCTTCTCTAATTTTCTAATATAGCTAGTTTAGGCCCTAATTTTGATTACTAGTTTTTTATTTTCAGATTGGTTATGAAGCCTCTATCCGGATGCGTTCCCGATCGCTCATGGCGTCGCACCGCCACCCGTCCAACCGGCCAACCTGTCGGCCAGTCCGTGCGATCAAAAGGTATTTTGATTTGATTAATTTTGATCTTCTCTAATTCTTTACTATAGGTAGTTTATGCCCTAAGTTCGATTACTAGTTTTTTTCCAGCATGGTTATAAAGCATCTATCCCAGATTCGTTACCAATAGGTCATTCAAAAATATATTTGGCTTTTAAACGAGTTCAATAGATTTGAAGTGATTAGATGGTTCCTAAGTTGAAGTGATGAGTTTCTCAAAAAAAGTTGAAGTGATGTAAATATTGCTATTTTTATATGAATATTCTATCGGGTACACTATAATTTTGCATTTGTATTATTTCATACATGCATATATCAAGAAAAATATTTTAAGGGCCCCGAATTCTATCTTCGCCCCGGGCCCCTAAAATCTCAGGACCGGCCCTGTGAGTAAATGCTGGCGTTCTTGTGGCGCAGGGGCATGTGTATTCCTGCTACAGCGTGATGATTCAAGAGGAAGACGGCCGGTCCATGCGGCAGCAATCGAGCAGGGAGGTGGCTTCCTCCGGCGTCTCCGTTGCCCACATTGGGAGCTCGGACGCCTCCATGGGCGCCAGCGATAATGATGCCGCCACCACCTCGGCAGCGGCGGCAGCAATCACGGACGGCAATAAGAGGAGAAGGTTGCATTCACCACAGCGCCAGTAGGAGGAGCTTGGTTGGAGTCCAGCTCGCACTCCTCTAGCTAGCTATTAGCTGATTTCTTTCACCCCCAACCTGTTTTTTCCGTAGTTTCTGCAGCGTTTTTCTTTTGTCAGGGGAGGTGGCTAAATAGGTGGTCGAGAATTTGATTCTTCTGATTGTGCAATTATTACAGCTGATTGGTAAGTTGGGATTGGAAAGATTTTGGTTTTCAGGAGATCTTTCTTTCCTTGGCTTAAAAGGCTGTGTAAAGAGGAGAGAGAGAGTGAGAAAAGGCTCGGTTGTACTGCAAAGAGCTCTCTCGCTCAAAGCGAGAGATGAAAAGAGAGCAAAGCCTAGGTATGAGTGGGGAGCCCATTTTTTTCCTTGTTTGTGTGTGTGAATACTGTGCCAGCTAGCTGGGCCTGTCCTCTTTTGGCTAATCGCTTGTCACTCCACCAGTGACAAAATAATACTTAACCAATCTTCCCCTCTTCATATGATTATGACCTGCCTCCTCACTGTTGAGTCATGCCATTTTGGCTCTGATTACCATGTTCTTCAGATGCTGAAACAAACTCTTGTTTCAGTAAACAAGCGAGCACGGTTGGATTCATCTTGGGGGCTGCCTGCGAGCCCCGTGTGCAATGGGTGGTTGGGAGTTTGTTTTACTGTTATTTGTGGGTGAAAGAAACTGTGCTCGCCATTCTCAGGCTGCCTTGGTGCCCTGTCACCACATCACCACCCTGGCACTGCTATTTGCAACAATGGTTTGCTGTTCTTGGGGGTGAGGGCACCTCCAACGGTGCCGCGCATATGGACAATTGCTGTCCGAAACTGTCCGAACGGACAAAGCAGGCCCTCCAACGGCAGCCCGCATATGGACAAATGTCCGGGGCGGACATATTTTTGGCCCAAACCTGACCCAAATTTGGTCCACGTTTGGGGTTGTCCGCTGTCCGGTTTTGTCCGTCCCTGCTCGTCCCTTGTGTCCGCTTGGCCCACTGGCAGCCACACGTCTCTGATTCCCCACCTACCATGCTTTCTCCTCTTCTCTCGCACCACCGCCCCATGGTTCCGGCAGGGCACGCCGGCGTGGAGTGGCGCCGCCCTCGAGCTCGCCTCGCTCCGGGTGCTGGTCGCTTTCCACGCGCCTCCAGGCCGCCAAGCTCTGGTCGCTGGCCTCCATGCCGCGAAGCTTCGGTCTCGACGCAGCCGGCAACGCGCTCTTCCTCGCCTCGCTGGAGCACGCAGGCGAGCTCCCCCGTCGAGGTGTCGTCGCCGAGGCCGCGCTCCTCGTCCCCTCGATCCTCCCGGTTGACGCCGCCGCCCGGTTGCCGCCGCCGCCGGCCAAATCGACACCTCCCGGTTGACGCCGCCGCCGGCCAGATCGACAATCTGGTGGAGCAGCCGAGCTCGGAGCTTGAGGTGGAGGTCAGAGAGGGCCGCAGCTGTCGGAAGCTCGGAGCTCGGAGTTTGACGGGCGAGCCCACGCAGGTCCAAGAGCCACGACGGACGGCCTTTGTTGAAGGCGACAATGGCGGGGACTCGAACGTGGGCGACTTGGGCGGGCCGACAGCAGCGTGCTCGTCGGCGAGGATGACATCATGATGCTCAGTGGGCTGGAGTGCTGCGGCCGCCGATGTCCTCCGCGCCGCCGCCGAAGTACGGGTGCTCGCCGGCGCGCACGGCCATGACGTGCGCGATGGTTCCCCGGCGCTGCTGCCCGCCAGGAACACGCGGTAGAAGTCGGCGTGGTCGCCCAGCCACGGCTCGCCTCGGTGGCGATCCACGATTTGTTCCGAGCCACCCTTAGCTTTTTAGTTATCTTGTCTGTTTCAATATTTTGAACCTCCAGTTCCTCTTCGACGGTTTCGTCGCCGTCTTGGTCATTGTGGTTGGCCTCCCTGGCCCCATCCTGGCCGATATTGCCATGGTAACCACCGTGGATAAGGTACTTCATGGCGTGCCCCACCGGTGTTCACTTTCACTCTTGTTGTGATCAATGTACAATTGGTCGTGGATCCTTGTGGATCCTACTCCAATATGATCCACGAGTTTGTTGTGCGCCACTAATGGGGTCTTGGCTTATTGACATCCAAGCGTCACACAGATCCTACTCCAATATGATCCACGAGTTTGTTGTGCGCCACTAATGGGGTCTTGGCTTATTGACATCCAAGCGTCACACAACGATCCTACTCCAATATGATCCACGAGTTTGTTGTGCGCCACTAATGGGGTCTTGGCTTATTGACATCCAAGCGTCACACAACAACTCATCCTCGGTGGCGATCCACGATTTGTTCCGAGCCACCTTAGCTTTCTAGTTATCTTGTTTGTTTCAATATTTTGAACCTCCAGTTCCTCTTCGACGGTTTCGTCGCCGTCTTGGTCATTATGGCTGGTCTCCCAGGCCCCGTCCTGGCCGACATTGCCATGGTAACCACCGTGGATAAGGTAATTCATGGCGTCGGTGGCCTCTTGCTTGTAGTTCGGGGAAAACGACGAAGAACTCCCAAAATGGATTGTTGTCGTGGTCCCTTGGCTCAAATCGGCAAGGATGTCGCGACTGAGTGGTCGACGCGTACGGCTTGCACCTGATTCCTTTCCTTCACGCGTTGTCATTGGCCAGCTCGACTAGCGGATGCTACCGCATGAATCTGCTCCGGCGTGAACCCCTCCACTGCTTCTTCGACTCCCGCTTCATCGCCGTCAGCTCCTCAATCGACGCCAACGCCTGCGAGGTTGCGAGAAGGGAGCCATTCGAGTATCGGGGAAGGAGAGGGTTGAGGCGACTGTGAAAATGGAGGGAAGAATATGGGATTTTGACGATCGGGCGACAATGTGCAGAATTTGATGCCAGGCCTCCCCTCCCCTCCCCCCCCCCCCCCCCCCCCCCCCCGTGTGTCTACGACAAACAGGCCATACCGGTGCAGACCCATTTTTGACCTCCACTACGCCTTTGGAGGTCGTTTGGGGTGCCCGTAGAGATGCTCTTAGCCTTACCCCCATGCGGTCAAAAGCAGCAAGGAGACATGACATGGTTGAAATTTTTGGTGTACTACTGCCTTGGCTGTGCTGTCTGTGCCTGGCTGGCAGCACAGGTTAAAAATAGTTGACACGGCAGGGGGAACCACTGGCTGACGCTCTTAGAATTTTATTCCAAGTGGCTGCTTCGCTTCTTTGCCAGCCAGGACTGTAGGAGTTGTTCAGTAGGAGTAACAAATGCTTACCTTGACTGGTCAAAAACATTTTGTACTGCCAGGGTGACAGCAGTGATGGAAGCAAGCTGCTTGTGTGTCAATCGGCTGTGATGTGGAGATAAGCCTGGGTGCCAGAAGAAGCTAACTGCCAAGCCACACACTGTTCTGTGGTGTATCTGCTGATGCTGGCTTCTGTGGATTGCAACATATCCCTGGTCAAAGTTTGAGGGTGGTGGTTCTCTCTTGGCAACTTCAATGATAGTCAGACCTCAGTCACACCGGATAAGAAAAATGATCAGAATTTTATGGATTAGTGGCCCCGGATGGCAATTACAAAACAGAAGGATGGCAACAAGGAAAGCTTGCACGAGTCAATACAAACATTATGTCAAAGGTCGTAGTATCAAACAGATTCTCCGGTACTTCAGGTTGATGCAAACTTATCAAGGTGATCCATATACAATTCGAAGCTCCAACATTACAAGGAAAAGATCGCGAGGAAAATAACATGAAAAAAACTACAAGCCTATTAAACACTTCTGAAGAATCAAGCCCACAATCTTGGCTCATCCTCCAGATCAAATGTAAAAGAAAAAGGTCCTACATCCACCTACACAGATGGATTATGGCAGAAAGAACAGTTTCTTATGCTCATGACGGTGCCCGAACTGCATTGGCATCATCAGCCTGTAGTCCTACTACCTGACTTCAGTTTCTGCCTGAAATTAGTTATGATTTTCCTACTGAGAACCGACAGGGATCATCTTGACTATCGCAGCGATAGGCATGCCTATGAAGCCGATGACGATGCAGGAGAACCACTGCTTGAACGAGAGAGGGGTAGTGTTCGCGAAATCACCAAGGAACTGTACTATTATGATCTGGAATATGACTGTGCTGCCAAGCACGGCGACAAACACGTTGTTGTCTAGAATGCCTTTGAATACATTTATCCTCTCCATCTCCCTAGAGCTCACCTCATTGAACACCTAAAAAAGAACGAAAATATTAGTGGACTTTCTCCTCTCATTCTGAATTATTTGGTGATGAAGTTCCTAGACTTGTTTGGCTTGTCAAATGTTCATACGCTGCAAGATTGTACTAGTGATAGTACTGCTTATAGTTCTGTTAGTAAGCATCCTACGGAACACTCTCCATTACTTTATGAAAAAAATATGGCTATATTTTTAGCATGTTTGCTGAAACCAGGGTCTAGTTGATAAATAAATGACATCAGTGGAGCAAGAAACAGAAAAACATATCCAAACGTATCCTAAATAATTTGTCAGATATCAAATGGATGCAATAGGAACTTCCAAATTACCTGGCAGAACACAAAGCAATTGAAGATGAGAGTGTTCAAGACTAGATCAGAGTTGTCACCCTTGAGTCCAAACATCGACTTCCCTTCGGTCTGCAGATACCAAATCACAAGGAACTGGTAGAATGCCTGTCCCATGATGTTCCTCCACATGATGTTGCTGATGAAGTTTCCTTTCCTTCCAACAGGAGTCCTTTTCATTAGTTCATCGTTTGGAGGTTCTGTGGCCAATGCCAATGCTCCTAGTGTGTCCATGATCATGTTGACCCAAAGCAACTGGACAGCAGTAAGGGGAGCACTCCCTGAATTGACAAGTAGATGTTTATAAGCAGCAAAATACATGTCATAAATAAACCAGGAAGAGACAGATTTTCTATATTAATATACCATGTGTAGTGTATTTTTTAATACTATTACATTTCATGAAAGAATATTTGGATCACAAGGACAGTAATAAACTTGAAATACCGCGTATCAGTAGTTCGAACCGGGAGTTGATTTATGATAATAAGTACGTCATATGAGCATAAACGGAGAAACACCACTACAGGTAACACCCGAAATTAAATGATTTTGAGTTCAATAGTTAAAAGTTTACTTTTAATTTTAACAAAATCAGTAGAGCTGGGATAAATGCCTCTGTAAAATGAACCAATTTAGAGTTTCAACCGTTGAAGTTTTTATTATTAATTTTCACAGATTCAGCCTATCTTTTTTCTTACAGATTAAAGCCAGCTTCAGTGAAAGAATCGAAGTTTCAGGTATACCTGTCAAGCAAGCTGACGAGAAATTCACAACGAGAGCAACCACATTGACTGTAAGTTGAAACTGCACAAACTTCTGAATATTGATGTACACTGACCGACCCCATTTAGCAACGGTGACTATTGTGGAGAAGTTGTCATCAAGAATAATGACATCAGCACTCTCTTTCGCAACCTGCAAACAGATCAAAATGAGTCGTGCTGGAACTAAGTAACAAATGGAATTGCTACGACATGTAATTGACTGCAAATCGTAGAGTGAAAGACCTTATAGATGCTGCAGTGACATTTAAGAATGACAGAGAAAACTACACTGCAATGACGCTTAAAAATTGCTAGGACATCTAATTGACTGCAAATCGTGGGTAATTATAATGGGAGACACTTAATATGAGTAGTAGCTAGACGTGTCAAGAAAAATCTAGTATCATATATGTTAGATTGACATGACTATTTTCCCATGCAGGTGAAATCTTAATTATTATTGGTGTGCTAAATTACCTCAGTTCCAGCAATGCCCATTGCAAGTCCAATATCAGCCTCATGAAGTGCAGGGGCATCGTTTGTCCCATCACCCGTCACCGCAACAACTTCACCAAATGTAGTCCGAAGATTCCTCACCAAGGTGTGCTTGTCAAGTGGTGAAGATCTAGCCATTACCTGATACATGCAATCACATTACATTGACAAATGAAATCCAGAAACAATAGGCAAGTTAAGTGGTAAAAGCAATAAGCATACCTGAATCTTTGGTATCAATTCATTCAGTTCTTCTGCGCTCCTAGTTCTAAAATCCGGGCCTTCAATGGCAAGACCACCTTCAGTCAAAATGCCGCATTCCCGGGCAATTGCCTTTGCTGTGTTGATGTTGTCACCTGTGACCATCCTGACAGTAATACCAGCTGACCTGCAGATTGCGACAGATTCCTTCACACCCGGACGCACTGGGTCTTTAATCCCCACAATGCCAATGCAGGTGTACCCATCTTCAGGAATCTGATCATTAGCCGAGAACCCATCCTCGACTTCTATGTATGCAAGGCACAGAGTACGAAGTGCCTCATTTGCAAAGCTATCAATCGTAGCATTCAAGTGAGCAACGGTTGCACTATCAAGGGGGACAACAATTCCTTGTCATTCAGGTACTTGCTGCAAGATGCCAATATGATCTCTGATGCGCCTTTGCAGTGAGCACGGAATGCACCCCCGGGAGCTGGATGACCACTCCCATTCTCTTCTTCGCCGAGTTAAATGGCTCGACTTTGACGAGGGTGCTTGCTTTTCGCACCGCCTGGAAATCTCCATCGAGTGACAGGCCAAGCTCTAGAATTGCTGTCTCAGTTGGTGTGCCCAGTATTTCGCGTTTGCCATCCTTGTTGATGACAACGTCACCACCGGTGTTGTTAAATATGGACTGCAAGAGCATTGTTATGGCAGAATCTGGTAACTCAGAGAATAGGCTCTTGGTATCTGAAGAATTATCCACTTCTTTAATTTTGCCACAGATGCAAGCCTTGACAACAGTCATGTGGTTCGTCGTGAGTGTGCCAGTCTTGTCACTGCAAATGGAGGTTGCTGAGCCCATGGTCTCACAAGCTGCAAGGTGCCTGACAAGTGCCTTGTCATTCATCATCTTCTTCATGGCAAATGCAAGGCTCAAGGTCACAGCAAGCGGTAAGCCTTCAGGAACTGCAACGACGACAATAGTAACAGCAATAGCAAAGAACTCAAGCAGCTCCAGTGCATCATCACCAGTCCAACTCAAGTACGAGCCATCCATGATCTTGCGCCGGAACAGGCTTTCAGTGAGCACTGCAAATGTGACGACTGCAAAGACGAGGCCTATTTTGCCAATGATGGTGGCAACACCGTTCAGCTTGACCTGCAATGGTGTCTCATCATCGCCACCTTCAGTTAGGGTGGCCATGAGTTTTCCCCACTGGGTCCTCATGCCGACTGTCGTGACGAGCATCTTGCAAGAACCGTCTTGCACTTTAGTACCTGACAGAAGAAATGGATTCTCGGCGTTGACATTAACTGGCTCGCTCTCCCCAGTCAGGCTTGATTCATTGATCAGCAACGAGAACCCAGATACAAACAAACCATCAGCTGGTACTTGATCACCAATGGAAAGGTGCACAATGTCACCAACAAGAAGATCATATATTGAGAGCTTCTGCCGGTATCCACTCCGGGTGACCTGTACCGTGATCTTCTTCTTCTCCTTGTCAAGGTCCTTGAACTGCAGGGATTGCCGGTAGTCGCTTGTCGCAGTGACAAACACAACCAGAAGAATACTGGCCACAATGCCAAGGCCGTCATGTGCGCCCTTGGGCCATCCCTCTGTGGCAATGCCAACAACGAGCGAGAAGAACGCGCATGCAGCAAGGATCATAAGCGTCATGTCCTGGAGCGCCTCCCAGACAAAGACGAAGAAGCTGCGGGACTCCGTCTCGGCGAACTTGTTGATGCCGAAGATCTCTTGCCGGGATGCAAGCTTGCGCCTGGACGTGCTGACGCCATCAGACTCTGAGGTAGACACCTTCGATAAGAGGCCTTCGGTGCCACCATGTAATTTCAGCTTCTTGATATCGTGGCTCTCGACAACAGAGCTCAGTTCCTCAGCGCAGATGCCATAGCCTGCTGCCTTGACGTCAGCAGGGACTGTGTACTCACTCTGGGGAGCAAGACCTGTGGAATCGTGTTTGTGGTAAAGTTGGCATCAATAAGAAGAGATATAATTGCCGTTGATTAATTCTTGTATGATCTGGTATCATACCATGGATGAACTGAAGTGCAGCCTTTGAAACAAGCACAGCAACACGCAGCTTCTCCTGAAATAGTTAGTGTTTCGTGACGTCAGTGCCAACTGTCCTCAGTTTCTCCAGACAGAAATGATAGTTGACAAGTACTATCCAATGTGTTTTAAAAACTTAAATTTGCCAGTTTACTAGTACTCCAGAGTACTTTGTTGGTTTACATTATTTAAGAAAGACTTACACCTGTTGCTAGACCGTCAGAGAAGGTTAAAAATAAAGGCAGTGGGTTCTTCTTGACTGAAGTACTAATCCATAATGCAGCTATGATTTTAAAATGGTGTAGGAGCCTCCACACGACATGATACTGCGTTATCTACAAGAGCCAGAAATTGATGCAGACTCTAGCCTACAGTGCGTTCATTTTGATAAGTTACTCTAGTCAATGAAACACAAGAACAGATAGGCCAAGTTAGGTAATACTAATAGACACCTAACAGTTCCAATGGAAATAATGTGACTTTTGGTGTAAATCACTATTATGAATTTGCCGTGCGTGAATAACTCAACACTGACATAATGTCAGTGCAGTACTCTACAGAAACTGGTTAGCAATCAATATGAAGACATGAAGACTCGTTCACACTAGTACATTACAGATCAACAGCACTGCCATTTTGTTTGTTTGTTTGTTTGTTTGTTATAACATCTCAGAATTTTACTTTCATAGCCCAACAGAGCGATAAAAAATTATAAATCACGCACACAATTTTTGATATGCTATGATCTACCCGCTGTACCAAATATGGCATGTGCAAGCTGCGCTTTTTCCATGTGCACACAAAAGCGAGGGGAAACGGTGACATACTGACATTGGCAAGCACGACCACGACGATACTAGATATCTAGATGCAGAGCTTTATCGGAAAAAAAATCTAGATGCAGAGGGCAAGAAAACAATTCGTGCCTGTGTGCGTTTTTGATTCTCCGTTGCAGTTCTGCTTTCCAGCGAAATCAAGAACCGAGGAACGCTGCGAAAACACGAAGATCAGGGCGTACCTGGTTGGTCCGCTTCATGGCGGCCGCCTCGGATCGCTTGCCGAGGTTGGCGGTGAAGCGGAAGCGCCGCTTGGGGTTCTTGACGACGCCGACGACCTTGCGCCATCGGCCCAGCGCCTCGTCGGAGGAGTGCTTGGGCTTGACGCCCCCGAAGTTCTCGTTGAGGTAGCTCTCCATGGCGCCCTTCTCCCGTCAATCAGCCAAGGAAACCAACCCTGCCCTCGCTTTCCCCCACCAGCTCTGTTCTATATAGCACGCGGACCGGACCGGACGCGGACGCGGCTTGTCACGCCGGCATTTTCCTGGAAGAAGCGCGTGGGGGGAGGTAAGGGGAGGAGAGGACCGGCGTTGACGCGTCGTGGGTACGTGGGGCCGACTCCGGTGCTACCTCGATCGGCGATATACTTTCATGGAAGAGGTTGGGTGGGTGCCGGATTTCATGGAAGGTGGCGAGTTTTTTAGGAAGGACGGATCCGAGCGGGGTGGAGAGGGCAACGGCAGGGAAGGAAATTAAGCTCCTCCTTCCTCTGTTTGCTCTGCTCTGGGGAAGGAAGGAGCGGAGGCTCAGGGGTAAAATGGAACGGGTCTTTGGGGTTAGGCCGATCATCGCTGCATGTCTGCGTCTCACCCGGGGCTTGCCAAAAAGTGGATCGAGTGTAGTACGGGACATGATTGTTGCGGGAAATTCACGGTGTGTTTCTATGTTGGGCGTGTGCGATGGGAAAGTTTGCAGTGCTTTCCATGGTTCAGTCCATGGAGTAAATTTTTTTTTGGCGGGTAGGAGTAATTTCTTGTTTGTTTCAGCATGCAAATTTCCACGCGTCCAAAGCCAAAGGGGTTTCAAATAGCAACACTCTCCTTTCGTATCCGTATCCGCAGGTCTGTATTTGTTTTCTCCTAGTATATGTTTCCATGTTCGTTTTCTGGGGGTTCTGTATTCATTCCTGTTTCCGCAAAAAAGTATGAAAACTAATGTGGGATTACCCAAACCTATTTGTTTTCACTCTGTTTTTATCCGTAGTTTCATTTTCGGGCCCCATTTAAAAATAAGTTAGAAAATTCATATAACTTGTGAATTAACGAATTAATTGGTTGATCGTGCATATGCATTTTGTAGAAAAGATGTGTACTAAATACACATCAAAAGACAGACGAACAACATGTTAGTGCATCTAATTTCTCAAGAAATAAAAAAGCATGGTTTGACCAAATATTTCGAAACATGGCATCACACTCTTTCATGGACAAATCTTGAGAGGAGTGTCACCAGAAAATGGGCCATACATATGAGTTATGTGTCACTAAAAGAGACCAAAGAGTAACTGGATGTGCATTTCAATCCTTGCATGGCGAACGCCGCCACGTAGATCCTTCTCCTACCCAGCATGCTTGTTGTTATATATTGTTCTCCTCCTCATACCGTTGTCTTTTTCGTGTAAATCCATTATTAGCAATGTTTGAATATAAGGGGTGGGTATTACCCGCCCACCGATGGATTTCCCTCCTTTTAACCGCTTCTTACCATGTCCTACTCATGTGTTTCTTACCTCTTGTGCTATAGTTTGTCAGCTAAACATGCTAAATATAACGCTCGAATACTGCTGTTCCATGATTTGTGCTAGTTTTGGTATCCTTACATTTATGCATATGGACCCTCTGTTTTACAGAAATCAACCTGCATCCACCACATATTGTTGCACAAATACCCACCTTTTCCTGAAATCAACCTGCACCCCGTCAAAGAGGTTTCATAAATAACTTGAGGTTTCACACAAAATTAAATCGATTTTTCACAAAGAGGTTCCATCGAAAATGAATATGTCGTGAAACTTTAATTGAAAGGACCATATATGTAAGCAGAGACATGTGCATAGTTTTCTATATGTCTCACTTTCAGTGAAACCTTTGTGCATTTTTGTATCAGACTTTAATTGATGTATGTGTGACTTGAGTAAAGAATAGCCATAATAGCCACTTAGGATGGTTGCTGAAGATTTAAAACCATCCAAGTGCACAATAATGGTTTCCAGGAGGCGTCTATATATATAAACAGGAGATGGACTCTTGTATATGAGAATAGAAGAAACGGGAAAACTTGGAGTTTAGTGTTGAGAGTAAGGCCATTTTGACACCATTTAATTGCTTGTTCATAACTTGCAATGTATGGGAGTGGGATGCATCAGGAACTCACCAAATCCAGTCGACCCAAATCGTTCTTGATGTTAGTTATGTTCTCCTCCTAGCCTATATATCCTAGCCACCAGGAGCAGTGTTGAAGGAATTTGAAGTTGTAGCTACTACATGCATCATGTGAAGAACCGCATGGGTGGAGTATCGTACGGACAGGCGTCGCCATAGTAACATGTAGTACCCCATCGTTCCCCGGGGTCTAGTATGTCACAATGCCGCCATGGATGAGAGTTTTGAGCATCTTGTATCATGTGAATCATTGAACAAGACCTTGTTAGCGACTAGGACTTAGCTAGGAGAAGTTTATTGCCCACTGGGTTATAGTGATAACATATATGTAGGTCCGACTAATTATTTATCCAAGCTTTATATGTTTGGTCAGAAGCATCCAAAGCGAAAACAATCAGGCTAGCAGCCCCCCCCCCCCCCCCCCCCCCCCACCATCATCTTTCTCGACCGTGTGCTTGCGCCTTGAAACATAGAGAGACTCCACAGAACAACCGAGAGTCGATAGGGAGGTGATAACGATGACGGGGCCGGCTAGGGTTCATTGTGTACATGCGGACGAAGGTTTCAAAAAGGTCTGTTGGATCTAAGGAGAGTGCGAGTTTTTATGAAACGACCATTCAACCATCAAAGTGCGGGCCCAATTCGAAAATCAATGACATTATTTTGTTTCAGGTTTTAAACGATGATTTGTTAAAATCAGGTGGAAAAAAGTGAATATGAGCAATATTTCACTTTCTGTGAAACCGTTGTGCATACACTCTTAATTGTTGTATATGTGAAACTTGAAAGAAACATGTACGAAACCTCCCAAAGGTGGAGTGTGACGGGTTATTTTCATCACATAGAATTGTTTCCACGCGGACCGTCGGAAAACCAAAACAAACATGAATCTGGGAACAACTCGAATGGTGAAGACAATGTGAGGCCGTCAACATACATGTGAGAAATCCACACCACCGAATAGTCACTCGTTATTATTCTGCTTCAGAAGCATCCCAACCAGTAGTGTATGTGTATGGCTGCAAACAGAGTGATACCGATTGACGATGACAGTGACACTATAATATTCCAAACTATGCAAGAAAGAAGCAAACCGGACAAGGATTCTCGAAGCTAATTCGACAATCCACGGTACTGTAGAAAAATCTACTACGGATATTCAGTCTTATTATGCGAAATAAAGAAAAACACTACTATTTGCCAAACCCCACAACACAATCCGAGAGATAATGAAAGCGACGTGCAGGCAGCTTATTAGCACGTTGTCGTACAATGATTACACTTACACAGGAGAGTGGCTGAAGAGTGGGCGTGCATTATATCCGGGAGGAAAAGAGACAGGACCTCCATTCTTTTCCTCGATATGAGATGAGACACTGTGTCAGGTCAAGATGCGCCGCGTTTTTTGTCCGGTTGCAGGAACGAACGTGCACCGCGTCTTCTCCGCGGGCAGCAGGGAATTTCATCGCGCCATGTTTTTTTTTAAAACAAATTCATCTCGTGCTTGTCCTTAGGGGGCTCTGGGCTACCGATCGTCGGGTTGTGGATGAGGTTTTTCGGGAACCGTGCTGCCTTCGAGTGGTATCTTTTCTTTCTGAATGGCGTCGTGACTACCTTTTGTCCACTTTCCTCCGTGCCAGGGAAATCTTAGGACTAGTGCGCTGGTTCGGGCAGCAACGGCTTTCTTTTTGAACGTGCTGCTCGATTGGGTGCTAGGTACTTCGTCAGAGAGGGCGCAACGATTGCGGGTCACTTTGTCAATCGGCCTATGTCTCTATTTTTTTAGGTGTATGTTTGCTGCCACCCAACATTTGAAAACTGTTGGTATTAATATAGCGGGGATACGGTCTAATTATTTCTGGATTGCGACCTAGCGCACCCGTCCAAGCTGCACACCGAATTTTGGGCTTTGGCGCTCCATGCAAAAAAAAACCGCGTGCGTATCCGCGGACCTGCGCATGTTAGGGCATGTACAATGGGGTGACGTCGGTCTTCTCTTAGCGTTGACACGTAGGATATTTGTCTAGTTGGTGGAGAGAGAATAAAGAAAGTGGAGTCTGCCTTCCCTTACCTAAGAGATGATCTCTTACGAAATAAGGGAAGACTAATTTCACTTATTGTACCATTTGTCTTCCCTTAGAAATACAATTTAATACTAATTAATTTACATTAATTGCTAGGGATGGCAGTAAGAGATAATGCATGTATAAGTTATAATTTTGACTTCCCTAAATGATGTGGATAACTAAGAGAAGGCGCGCGCCTTCTCTACCATTGTACATGTGGGCCAAACGGCCTGTGAGCCAAGCTCTCGCTCTCCGTCTTAGATGCACCTGATTCCTCCCCTACCCTAAAAAAAACAGTGCACCTGATTCCATTTGCGAATTTCGTGTAAGATGTAATGCGGAGCACATGCTTGTCCCCTAAAAAAGCAATGCATGCTTCCTCCCAGCCGCACTAGTACATGCAATGTACTACTGGTGCTAGATGAAGCATGAGGCAACAGGCAAGTGACTCGGGTACAGATAGCCTGCATGTGTCCACTTACGATGGTTGTTGTCTAGATTTACAATCAGACAAGTGTATAATAATGGTTCCCAGGAGGCGTGTATTTTTTTTTTTTTGAGAACTGCATATGCATACATCAAGAACGAGTCCAACGACTCGAGAAATACAGCACAGCACACGCAGGAAGCAAAGCTACGAGGAGGAAAACGCCGCTGTCGACGCCGGAGACGAAGAAGCCGAGCCACCTTCTTACCTCCATCCGAGAGCACCTCCGCATGGAAAGGGCTGCAGAAGCCGTCCGCCACTCAGTGACGAAGCCTTGCTCGACAAACGAACACAGCCAGTGCCCTCCTCCGCCTGCCGCACCACCTTCCGTCAGCCACCAAGACCGGCGAAGCCAGCAGAGCCTCCTCGCGAACGCCGCTTCTAGCTCCTTCACACCACCACCCAGGCTCTGCACCACCGCCGGAGGAAGCGGCGACGCACCGGCGAAGAAGCCCAGGGACCGGAACCCCGGCGCACCAGATCCGCGGCGCCGACCCGCGAATCCGATGCAGGGGCTTGGAGCTTCGAGGAATCCGCAGATCCGCGACCTCCAGATCGACAAGCGCGCCGCCGCGGGCCTCCGAGGAGCACCTGCAACAGAGGGGAAACACGCCGCCGCCAAAACCGCCACCGACCGCACCTCCACCTCTAGGGCGCCGCCGGCTAGGCCTCCTACCAAACCTACACTATATACAAGACGGGATCCGGGGATTCCCCGCCTCCCGCTGCCGGAGCAGCCGCCGGAGGCGAAGAAATCCCGCGGATCGCCGCCGCACACGGTGGTTTCGCTGGAGAGTTCCAAGAAATCGCCTCTCGCGAGAGGATAAGGGTCGAAGGGGTGTAGGAGGCGTGTATATATATCCACATGACACAGACTCTTGTATATGAACATAGCAAATACGTGCGCTGCCAGATATAACTTGCTGGATACTGTGATAATTAGACAGTTTTGACATCATATATTTGATTTTTCATAACTTATATTGTGTGGGCTTGGGATGTATCAGGAACTCATCCAATCCAATCGACCAAAATGGTTCTTGGTGTTAGTTATGTTTTCCTCTTAGTATGCATGTCCTCACTATCAGAATACATGTTGATGCCTCTACTATTGTTCGATGGCTCGCACGCTTTCCGACCAAGCTCTCTGTCCCGATTTGGAAAAGTAATCAGTTTCCTAATACGCGCGCCCGGCCGACGTCACCAATTCTCTTCCTATTCCCTTTTCGCGTCGTGCGGGTTGCACTCCACAGGCCCACGTGCACAGGTCGGATTTGTTCTTTTCTCTTCTATTCCCTTTACGCGCGCAAGTTTGCAAAACATTTGAAATCTTTTTTTTTTTTGAACGAGAGGAGTACAAATCTGCGTACAATCAGAGGATACAGAGAGAAAGAACAAACGCAAATTCATACAAACGGAACTCGACAGAGAACACTACAGCAACAGAAACCTGCTGAACCACCAGAGCTCTTCGACGCCGACGAACACCGGAGAAGAAGAAGCCAAACCTCATGTCGCCTGGAAGAGGGAGGACCTCCAACCTTGAAGAAGACCGCAGAGTCCACTCGCCGCAAGCGACGAGATCTTGACGTTGAACAAGCACGGCCAAGCCGCCCCCGCGTCCAGCACCAGCACCACCCGCCGCCGGGACAGCCAGGCCGTGCCAGAACCACCACCACCGCACCACCGAGCCCAGCGCCTGAGTCGAGCACCACACCTCTCTGCTCTGGAACTCCCACTCCGAGAGACTCCACCCCTCGCCTCCACGGCCGGCCAGAGGAACCACCAAGAAACGGAGCGCCAGAAACAACCCCTTTATCAAGCACGTCGCTGCAGCACCACCCCCCACCACCACGGCCGGCCAGAGGAGCCAACAACACACGCTCGCACCAAGTACTCCCGATCCACCCCCAGAAATCACGATGAGGCCGGAGCACACCACATCGCCGCAGAGCTGGAGACAGGGGACAAAAACCCAAACCGAGGTCGTCACCACCGCCGCCACGACCTCGGCTAGGGTACCAAAACTCGCCAGATCCGCAGATCGGCGAGCACCTAACGCCAGGCCCCACTCGCCGTAGCCGGCAAGGAAGAGGAAGGAGCCGAGCCTACCACTCCCTAGCGACGACGAATCCCTCCCAGATTCGCCTCCGAGGGAACCTAACCCTACTCTATCTACACACCAGAGGACCAGGAGCAAGATCCCCACCACCCCCCACCGCCGAGGCGGCGAGAGACGGCGGGGATCCGCTCCGGCTCCGGCGGGGAAGAGCGAGGACTTTTTCGCCGCCCTGGTCGCCTCTTAGCACTGTAGAGGGGAGGGGAAAGCGAAACCCGACTTGACGGCAAAATGAGAAAAACAAATTATTAGTAAAGGAAAAACAAATTATTATCAATTCCCTTTTTGGGCCAGGGATATTTTAGGGTAAAAAAAGGGTGGGAGATCGGAAAATCCCACTTCCAACTAGTATAAATTTTTTGTATAAAAATGAACTCTCATTTTTATACAAAAAATTTATACTAGTCGGGTAAAATTTCGAAAAATTTAAACTGTGTACTTTTCACACCTATTTATCATTTTTGTCCAGATCACAATATAACGAATTTCGAGCTGAAATTTTGCACACGTGTAGATCATATCACTCCATGGCCCCTGGCTTGTTCGCCTCCGCCTCCAAGGCTAGCCCGAAGTAGGAGAAGCAGCTCATCCGAGCGCCCCCGGCTCCCACCCCCTCCCCCGCCGGAACAAAAAAACACGGGGCCGCCGCACAGGCAGGGCGAGATAGGGATTCCTCCCCGAGAGAAGGTCTTCTTGCAGGAAGTGAAGCTCCATGGGCTGGATCTTCAGCAAGGCGGGAGGGGATTATGGGTGCTGCGGGTGAAAATCGGGGGTGAGGGATTAGGAAAGTGAGGCTACAGACAGAAGGAGAAGAATATGAGGTTGGGGAGGACCGACGAGGAGGTTGACGCACCGGAGAGGACGAAGTGGGCGGCGCTGCGATGCGAAATGCGTTTGATCAACGAGTAAAAGGAATATAGCAAGCAAGTTACCGATCCTACAACTAAACTGAAGTCTTACCAAGCATATAGCGCACGAATTACCAACTTAAGAACTAGTACATGATGATACCACCCACATAGCCAACGAGTTACCAATCTTAGGACTAACTAAAATGTTACCAAGCATCTAGCGCACGAATTACCAACCTGAAACTAGTAGATGATGATACCAAGCACGTAGCAAACGAGTTACCGATCCTATAACTAATAAAGTGTTACCAACCACCTAGCGCATTAATTATCAACCAAAAAACTAGTACATGATCATACCAAGTACCTACCAATTGAGTTACCGATCATAGAACAAACTAAAGTGTTACCAAGCATCTAGCGCACGAATTACCAACCTACAAACTAGTAGATGATGATACCAAGCACATAGCAAACGAGTTACCGATCCTATGACTAATAAAGTGTTACCAACCATCTAGTGCATAAATTATCAACCTAAAAACTAGTACATGATGATACCAAATACCTACCAAGCAAGTTACCGATCATAAAACAAACTAAAGTATTAGCAAGCATCTAGCACACGAATTACCAACCTGAAAACTAGTAGATGATGATACCAAGCACATAGCAAACGAGTTACCGATCCTATGACTAATAAAATGTTACCAACCAACTAGCGCATGAATTATCAACCCAAAAACCAGTACATGATGATACCAAGTACCTACCAAGCAAGTTACCGATCATAGAACAAACTAAAGTGGTATCAAGCATCTAGCGCACGAATTACCAACCTGAAAACTAGTAGATGATGATACCAAACACATAGCAAACGAGTTATCGATCCTATGACTAATAAAGTGTTACCAACCATCTAGCGCATGAATTATCAACCTAAAAACTAGTTCATGATGATACCAAGTACCTACCAAGCAAGTTACCGATCATAGAACAAAACTAAATTATTACCAAGCATCTAGCGCACGAATTACCAAACTGAAAACTATTAGATGATGATACCAAGCACATAGCAAACGAGTTACCAATCCTATGACTAATAAATTGTTACCAACCATCTAGCGCATGAATTATCAACCAAAAAACTAGTACATGATGATACCAAGTACCTACCAAGCAAGTTACCGATCATAGAACAAACTAAAGTGTTACCAAGCATCTAGAGCACGAGTTGCCAACCTGAGAACTAGTAGATGATGATACCAAGCACATAGCAAACGAGTTACCGATCCTATGACTAATAAAGTGTTACCAACCATCTAGCGCATGAATTATCAATCTAAAAACTAGTACATGATGACACCAAGTACCTACCAAGCAAGTTACCGATCATAGAACAAACTAAATTGTTACCAAGCATCTAGCGCATGAATTACCAACATGAAAACTATTAGATGATGATACCAAGCACATAGCAAACGAGTTACCGATCCTATGACTAATAAAGTGTTACCAACCATCTAGCGCATGAATTATCAACCTAAAAACTAGTACATGATGATACCAAGTACCTACCAAGCAAGGTACCGATCATAGAACAAACTAAATTGTTACCAAGCATCTAGCGCACGAATTACCAACCTGAAAACTATTAGATGATGATACCAAGTATATAGCAAACGAGTTACCGATCCTATGACTAATAAAGTGTTACCAACCATTTAGCGCATGAATTATCAACCTAAAAACTAGTGCATGATGATACCAAGTACCTACCAAGCAAGGTACCGATCATAGAACAAACTAAAGTGTTACCAAGCATCTAGAGCACGAGTTGCCAATCTAAATAGTAGTACATGATGTTACCAAGTACCTAGCAAGCAAGTTATCATTTCGCCATTATATTTTACATTGTCCTTAAAAATTATTGTTGTTTATCTGGAATCTATTATAATCAAAATACGGTGGTCTGAATTATGTTTTATGTTGTTTTATGCTAGTAGAAAGTGATAGGTATTTTCTATTCTATTTTTTATACTAGTAGAAAGTGAATTTTTCCTATTTCCCACCCATTTTTATTTACCCTAAAAAAACATTGTCCCAAAAAGGGAATTGATAAATTATACTGGATCTTTTTTGCAAGAAAAATCAAATATTTTTATTTTTGTTCTGAAGTATGTTTTATGTTGTTTTTACACTAGTAGAAAGTGGTAGATATTTCCTATTCTAGTTTTGTGTACTAGTAGGAAGTGGAATTTTTCTATTCCCCACCTATTTTTATCTACCCTAAAAACCATCGTCCCAAATAGAAAACGAAAAATTATAATAATTTTTTTTGCAATAAACAATCAGATTTATAGTTTTTTTGGGTCTAAATTATGTTTTTGTTGTTTTTATACTAGTAGAAAGTGGTAACTATTTTCTATTCTAATTTTTTGTACTAGTAGGAAGTGGATTTTCCTATTCCCCACCCATTTTTATTTACCCTAAAAAACATTGTCCCAAAAAGGGAATTGAAAAATTATAATGGATAATTTTTTGCAAGAAAATAAAAAATAATTGCACGTAAAGGGAATAGTATCGGAGCAAAAACATTAAAAAATATGCCGACTAACCTTGTATTTTCATACAAAATACATGTTCCATAACACATTTAAAGGGAATAGATGTCCGTCATTAGTAAACAAGCAAAAAGGTAAAATGAAAAAGAGAAGAGAGGCAAAGGTCAGAAAGCAAACGGATAGAGCAATGTACGTACGCAAGAAAAAAGAAATGCACCCGGACCCATCAGTGCATGTGCATGCCAGAGAAAAAAACGAATTGACATGGTCAGCGGTCAGCCTACATGCATGTGCAGCTATCGGGAAGCACGGAAAGAAAAGAAAGTGAAAATAAATCAGAGCACGTGGTCCACACAACAGAAAAGGGAATAGGATCTGGCCCGCCACCGGGACACGCGACGCGCGATGTGTGCGAGCGCTCGCACGCGGGAGTATAAGATGTTTTAGTATTTGTCCATATGCACATGCATACAAATGCATGTAAACACATTTTAGTATGCATGTTAACTCATTTTAGTATTCATGTAGACAACATGTACAACACATTAAACATCTTATATTAAAAAACGGAGAGAGTATATCTCACCGAGGCATCTGAAGCTGTAGCTACAAGTAACAAGTGGTGAACCGCATGTGGGCTTGGTGCCCTAGCTACCTGAGTAGCATCAAGAACTGACGCCATGCATAGATGAGAGTTTCGAGCCTTTTTCATTTCATGTGGCTCGCAGAAGATCTGTTTAACGGATAGGCTTTAGCTAGCAGAAGTTTATGGCCCACTGGGTTTAAGTGATAACATATACCCGCCTAATTATTTAGCCAACTTTGATATGTCTAGACAGTAGCTTCCTAAGGTAAAACAACTTGGCTGACAATTTCCTTGTGTCCTTGTCCACTGTATGCTTGCGTTTAGAAACATAGAAGGACTTTAGAGAACAACCGAGAGTCACTAGCGAGGTGAGAACAATGACATAGCAGACTAGGGTGCACTATGCACGTGCTGACATATATGTGTTAAATTTGTTGGACCTAACGGGAGTGTGAGTTTTTATGAAAATACCATTCAACTTTCCAAGTGCAAGCCCAACCCTAAAACTTTTTGTTTTGATGTTTTAGATGATGTTTTTGTAAAATCAAACGGGAAAAGTAAAAATGAGCAATGACATTTTGAGTTGGCAGATTTTAGTTTTGATTTAAACCAGAGACACAAATCCATTAGTGTACAAATTGATTAGTACGAGTGTATGGCTTGCATTAGGAAGAATTCACAAGTCAAAGTTTGTTCCCTACTGCTACCGTATTTGCAACTTGGATCATGCTATTGACTTCGTCCCACCATGAAGATTTTGCCGCACGTCCTCTACCGATGTTACTGAAACCACTACAAAGAATGAGATTAAAGCCATCTCAACACTCATGATCGTCATTAAAAGGATATATCCATACCTACATGATCTCAGTCCAACATTGCCAACCATACGCATGTCAATCTCTTCAACGACGTCTGTTCGACACCAGATAGCGCCACTTCCCTACGCCGCTGAGATACGGTTGCGCCACGCCGTGGAGACCCCTGATCATCGATACGATACATATCACACCGCTCCACCTCCTAACCCCTCCAGCGGCTGCTCCAAAATGATGCCTCAAGGAGGGACACCGGTGCCATGCGTCGTCGTTTGTCTAATCTAGGAGACACAGATCCACTGGATGTTATTGTACCTTCTACACATTCTATTTTGCTTACTCGATGTTGAGTGTAATCGATGAGTCATGGACATATAAACGTGCGCAAATTCCACTGGATTCTGCTAATCATTAGAGTTGACCAAAGAGTCGTTCAAGTCATGGACTCGTTAAGGAGAGATATGGACGAGTACCTAAGCTTGCAAGAAATGCTCCAGAGGTAATTTCAATCATTATCGCTCTATACCGACCTCTTTCGTTCATTTTCTGATATCAAGTAATTAATAACTCCTTTAATCATTTTCTTTTGCCAGGCAGGGTTTGGAAACGGTTCATCGTGAAGGTTGCAGGGGATTGGAAACCGGAGCTGTATTTTTATACCACCAAGGTAAGTAGTACTATATATATAGGTCCACGCAACTCTTTAATTCTAGTTTCAATACCATTATCATGCTTGATTATTATTTGATTAAATTATATTCTTTGTAAAGTGGTGTCTGAGGCAGCCACAAGGGACTAATTTATGTGCATACTATGTTTTCGAGTACATACGCTTTTTTGTCATAGAGCGGAATAGAGATGCCAGAACAGCTGAAGTACGTATACACTATTCGCAATTTTTTATTACCATATTGTGTTGAGTTCCATTCATAATTTATTTTATGATGATTTCATATATATATATATACACACACAACTCACACATATTCATATTGATCTAGATGGATCGAATGCGGGACAAGCTCATACCAACGAAGCGCCTAAAAGCAATTCAAGAGGAATTGGCGGGATTTTTGAACTCGGAGCTCATGAAGAAAATCGGAGAATTTTATCACCCTAATAATTATATTATGCCTCCAATGTAATTGACGTGATCTCGACGTGAGAATTTCATTAAAGCAACTTGTGTGTGTATGTATATATGCATCAAACGTGATCTCGATGTAGTATAAACTTTATGTATACGACTTGTTTTTTGCGTAACGTGATCTCCATACAAAAAGAATTAAATGGAAAACACAAAATCGAAACCCCTAATAAACCCCTAATGCCCTAAACCCTAAAACAGGAAAAATAAATAAATAGAAAACAAAAAGTAGAAGTCTTTAGGGATTCCCGCCATGCGCGCCCGGCCGTGGCCACGTGGATGCCCTTTAGTCCTGGTTCGTGGCCAACCGGGACTAAAGGGGGGGGGGGGCTTTAGTCCCGATTAGTTTGTCCCGGTTGGAAAACCAGGACTAATGCCCCATTTTCTACTAGTGATGGGGCACACACGCAGGTACATGGGATGCAAGTATGCAACCCGGTCTATCCTAAGGAATAGGACAAGCTAGTTACATGACTATACAGTGTGTTCAACAGCTTCGTGATCTGTCAGTTCCTACTTGTCTCCACCGTGATTGTTTCAATGAGATGCCCATTTTTTAATTCTTTTTTCGCTATGATTAGCACAATTTCTTGTATGGCAACAGCTAGGTCTCAAACAAGAAGAAACACAACTGCTAGCTGTTTCAAACTCAAAATATTTCTTACGTTTTTCCTATCCTGCAAGCAAAATGGCTACTACTTTCCATTCCTGTGTTTTGAATTCCCATAGGATTGCTGAGGTATGACATCTCAATTCATGTGGTTTACCTATTCCTACGTTTTTCCTATCCTGTGTTTCAAACGGGGCCTAACATTCTAAGCTAAAACAACCCGGCCGACAATTTACTTATGTCCTTGTCCAATGTGTGCTTGCGTCTAGAAACATAGAGGGACTTCAGAGAACAATCGAGAGTCGGCAGGGACCAGGGAGGTGAAAACAGTTACATAGCCGACCTGGTTCACTATGCACATGCGGACAGGGGTGTCAGGGAATTTGTTGGAGCTAAGGAGAGTTTGAGTTCTTATGAAACGACCATTCCACCTCCAATGTGCAAGCCAACCGCTAAAACCAACGACATTTGTTCGTTTTGAGGTTTTAGACGATGATTTATTAAAATCAAATGGGAAAAGTAAATATAAGCAATGCGGTTTGAGTTGGTAGATTTTAGTTTTGATTTAAATCAGATACACAAATCCATCAGTGTACAGACTAGTATGCGTGTATGGTTTTTTTAGGGTAAAGAGAGCTTCATTAATTATGTGAATATGGGATTACACTCCTGGTTTAGCAGCATAGAGATCGGAGGAGCGTTTTGAAGTGGAACCTGCCCAATGAACTTGCGTTCAGATACACTGGTAGGGATTGGCTTCAGGTGTTGCTGGCCCACCTTGACCCTCTGACCACCGCCAGAGTTCTTCTCCTGCTGTGGAGGGCATGGCATTTGCGGAATGATGTTATCCACCATGAGGGGAAGGAATCCATTGCTCGTTCCGTCTCCTTCTTAGAGTCCTATGACTCTCAGTTCAACATCATTTCTGTTGGCGGGGACAGGAAAAGCAAAGCTCCGTTGTACCTGCTCCCTAGTGCTGACCAGCAATTCCCGAAGTCTCACTCTGCCACTGCTTGGACTGCTCCTCCGCTGGGTTGGATTAAACTGAACACTGATGCATCTTTCTTGTGCCACGGAACGCCTGGTGGTGCTGGGGCGATCGCAAGGGACGAAAATGGCAAGCTTCTCTTGGCTGCTTGTTGTCCAATTCCTTTGTGCGATGATGCCGAGGAGGCTGAAGCAAAGGCGGCGTTGTTTGGTATCAGAACCTTATCAAACATGGGACATGACAACTTAATCCTGGAGATGGATTGTGCTTCTGTTGTTGCTGCTCTGAACAGAGAAGAACCTGACAGATCGAGCAACTGGTACATTTATGATGATATTAAGAATCGACTGAAGAACTTCGGCAATACTCGAGTTGTTTTTGTTAGAAGAGAGGGCAATAGACCTGCAGATGCAGTTCCCTGATGTGGTCAATGACCTTGTAACACTGGACTCGGCTGTTTGTGTTACCTCAGTGCTATAAAGCTCTCTTTTCTCTCAAAAAAATCATCCAGGAAGAGCGTCATCATGGTCGGCAAATATGAAAGACTTACACGTGGTATGTGGATGTCAGCAGATACAATGATCATAGGGCAATGCATGACATTGTATGTGTTGTACACATTTCAGACATTGTGTTCAATCTAGCTACATGACATTGTCCACTGTCCAGGACTGGAGAACAGAACAGAAGAAAGCTTCATCGTGGTTGAGGCTATCGGCAAAGAACTGACAGGTTGATCACTTCATCCCACCTGTCAGGGCTTTGCCATTCTGGGCGGCCCGCGTTAGGTGCTTAATTCTACCTCGAAGCGCGTCCAGTGAGGCCGACACACCTACTGGCCCGGCGCCTCATGCCTCCAGACGGTGGGCCAAACGGCCTGTGACAAACAGACAGCTGGCAACATTTGAAAGAAAAAAATCGTGTGTTGTCTCTCACATGTCGACAGTGTGTGCGGCACTCGGCGGAAGGGCCTATGCCGGCAGTGTACGCGGCACTCGGCGAAGGCGCGGCACTCGACGAAGCCTATGCCGAGTAACCCTACGGAAGGCACTCGGCGAAGAGGTGTGCCGAGCCGACCCGTCCAGGACACGTGCCAGCTCGCCGTTCGTTGGATCTTCGCCGAGTGTCTCCGACCGGTCTTGGCAAAGGTCTGACGTCCGTTTGTCAGGGGAACGTCCATGATCACCTTTTCTTTTACCGGGTAGCCGAAAAGGCACTCGGCGAAGGATATGTCGGGTCCCCCGACAAAAGTCACTCAGCGAAGCCACGTTGACGAGGTAAGTTTTGCCGAATGACTGCCGCCAAGTGCTGCACTCGGCAAAGCGTTTGCCGAGATGGATTCCAGCCTTTACCCGGCGAAGGTGTCGATTTCAGTAGTGCATGCACCCGATTTATCTTGAAATTTCGTGTAAGATGTCATGCATATATGTTGTTCACTTAAAAAAAAGAAGTAATACATGCTTCCTCCCGGTCGCATGGGCACATGCACTGTACTACTGGTAGCTAGAAAAGCACAAGGCAAAAGACTTGAGTAAAGGATTGCCATAATGGCCACTTGCATAGTCGTTGTAGATTTACAATCATAAAGTGCATTCCCAGGAGGCGTGTATATATATCTAAATGATATGGACTCTTGTATGTGAGTGTAGTGAATACGTGCAAATATAAAAATGAAAAAATTGGAGGATAGGGTAAATAGTGAGACAATTTTGACACCACATAGTTGCTTCTTCATACCCTTGCAATGTATGGGCTTGGGATGCATGAGGAACTCACCCAATCCAATTGATCATGGTCAATCTTGATATTATTTATGTTTTCCTCTTAGTTTGTATGTCCTCACCACCGGGATAGCCATCGCAACCTCCGCCCTTGGCCTCGGCACTAAGGCATTTGAAGTTGTACCTACATGGATCAACTGGTGAACCACGGGTATGCTCGATCGGTTCCCTGGCTACCTAAGATTCATCAAGAACACATAGTACTCCATTGTCCCCTGGGGTCTTTTGTGTAGCTATGCCGCCATGGATTAGAGTTTTGAGCTTCTTTATTCATGTGAATCAAGGAAGAAGACCTTGTTAGCGGTTAGGCTTTAGCTAGGAGAAGTTTATGGCCCACTCGGCTTAAGTGAATTACATATACATAATGGCCAATTATTTAGCCAACTTTGATATGTTTGGGCAGAAAATTTCTAAGCTAAAATAATCAGGATGACATTTGCCTTGTGTCCTTATAACCCGTGTGCTTGCACCTAGAAACATAGAGGGACTTCATAGAACAACAGAGTCGATAGGTAGGTTACAACAATGATACGACTACGGTTCACTATGCACATGCGGACAAAGCTGTCAACAAAATTTGTTGGACCTACGGAGAGTGCGAGTTTATAAGAAACAACCATTCAACCTTCAAAGTGCAAACCCAATCTTAAAACTGGTACATTTTTTCAATTTTGTGGTTCTAAATGATGATTTGTTAAACCAAATGGGTAGAAAGTGAATATGAGCGATGATATTTTGAGTTGGCAGATTTCTCGAAATAGGCTTTTAATAAAGGCCAATGGCCAAACCGATACAAGGTGATTTTGAGTTGGCAGATTTAGTGTTGATTTAGCCTAGAGACACTGATCCATTACTGTACAAGTCAGTAGGAGTGTATTGTTTTGCATTAGGAAGAATTCGTCAGTCGAAGTGCCCTACTGAGTCGAGTAAAGATAGCCATGATGTCCACTTTGGACGGTTGTTGTGTATTCATAACCATACAAGTGCATAATAATGGTTCACATAAGGCGTATATATATCAAAGAATATGGACTCTTGTATATGAGCATAGTAAATACGTGCACCGCCAAATATAGAAAGGAAAAACTTGGAGGATAGTGTCAATAGTGAGGTAGTTTTGACACCATATATTTGCTTTCCATAATTTGCATTCTTTGGGATTGGGATACATCAGGACCTCATCCAATTCAACAATCCATATCATTCTTGATGTTATTTATGTTTTCTCTTATTTTGTATGTCCCCATCACCATAATCTGCGTTGTGTCCTCCGTCCACGGCTTCACCACTGGGGCATTTGAAGTTGTAGTTACAATGTTCAGCTGGTGAACCACATGTCTACTTGGACCCTAACTACCTAAAATCCATCGAGAACACATAGTACCCTATTGTCTTCTGGGCTTTTGTGTGTAGCCTTGCCTCCATGAATGAGGGTTTCGAGCATTTCTTTCATGTGTATTACGAAAGTATTTTTTAGCGGCTAGGCTTAGCTAGGAGAAGTTTATGGCCCATCGAGTTTAAGTGTATCATATATGTATACCTGACTAATTGTTTAGCCAACTTTTATATGTCTGGCCAATAACATTCTAATCTAAAACAACTCGGTTGACAATTTCCTTGTGTCCTTGTGGACCGTGTGCTGACGTCTTGAAACATAGAGGGACTTCGGAAACCACCCGAGAGTCGATACAGAGGGGACAACAATGACATAGCCGACCTTGGTTCACGGTGCATATATGGATGAAGGGTGTCAAAACAAGTTTATTAGACCAGAGGGGAGTGCGTTTCTTATGAAACGACCATTCAACCTTAAAACCAACGGCATTTTTTCGTTTCGAGCTCTTAGACGATGATTTGTTAAAATCAAATGGGAAAAGTAAATATGAGCAATGACATTTTGGGTTGGAAGATTTTAGCTTTGATTTAAACCAGAGACACAGATCCATTAGTGTACACATTAGTATGATTGTATAGTTTTTTAAGGGTAAAGAGAGCTTCACTAATTGTACGAATAGGGGATTACACTCCTGGTTTAGCAGCATAGAGATCGATGAGGGTTTTGAAGTATCTACTCCTCATCAACTCTAATACTCTTTACCAGTTTTATAAGTTCATGTGCCACCCTATTACAGCCTCTCTTTACAAAAGTGCAGCTGCACATCTACTAGTCTATCCATAATACTTTTTTTTAGATAAAGGGCTTTATTACTTAAAGTTTAAGCATTACACCCGGCCTCTGCAAATCAATGCACACAGCCGCAATCCAAGTGACAAAATAAAAAGAGTGTGTAGCACTAGACGAATTACAATCATGAAATGAATAAAGTAGATCGCCAGCACTGAAGATGAACGCAAACACCTATGGAGGACCAATCCGGCGATCATGCGACCATCCATGTCGGGTAAAAATATCCCTCGCCACCTCTTCCAAACGTGCAAATGCCTCCGTAAAGAGGCCTCGATGACCCTCCCGTTGTAAGGTGGACACGAACGGAGAATACTTGTGCATCGATAGATTACCTGTAAACGAGAAACATCTTTATCATTGAAAACTTATCATTTCTACTTAGCCAAAGCGACCATATAACGGCTATCGCTCCCACCCTAATAACGATTTTATACTTTTTATCAATCCCTTGAAGCCAGTTGCCAAAAACATTAGCAACAGACTTTGGTTGATATAAGTTAGACGCTATCTGGATGGATGACCATATAGAACGTGCGAAACGACACTCGAAGAATAAGTGTTTTATTGTCTCTTGTTGTGGAAAAAACGTACACTTCGTACTTCCATGCCAGTTCCACTTAACAAGGTTATCCTTAGTTAGAATGACACCCCTACGAAGATACCACGTAAATACTTTTATTTTAAGTGGAATCTTCATTTGCCATATTCTTTTATTATCATTGACTGGTACATCGGAATGCACTAACGCCCTTACATAGAATCCACGGAGAATTTTCCATTCGCACATATATTCCAACGAAACTCATCGGGGCCTTATGTGAGCTGAACCGAAGTCAACCGTGCCAACAAGGAGTTCCAAGATGTTAGTCTCGGTCTAATTAGATCTCGCCTGAACGTCACATTCGGAGGAGAGCACTGCATGACAGTGGCAATGGTATCCCCTTTATGACGCACAATGTTGTATAGGGCCGGATATTGATCCCGGAGGGTAGTATTACCTAACCATTTGTCCTCCCAGAATCTAATCTCCGTACCATCCTTAATATTAAATACCCCGAAGCGAAAGAAATGTTTCTTTGTCGCCATCAGTCTATCCATAATACTAACTCTTATTTCCTTTACTACCATCATTCCAGGAAGAGCGTGACAATTCCTTGTCGCGTACATCTAAAGATTACATTCTTGGGTAGAGACCGGTGCTTCACAGCGATTAGCGAATTTTGACCGTAGATAAGGATTTACAATCGATCTCAGCCGTCCGATCACGTGGTTTTTTTACAGTCCCTGGTCCCACCGGTCATCGACTTGGTGGCTGGAAAATTCGGTTCACACTGATTTCTTCGCAGCGACTGGCCACCGCGAGCCGTCCGATCAGAGAGTCAAAACCCGCGTCGATCTGAGCCGTCCATTCTCTATGGGCAAAATAGTCATTTACCCCGCGGTATAAAAACGGATCACACCGCGGGAAAACCCTAGCCGCCGGCCACCAATCCCCGCAGCGCTCTCCTCTCCCAATCCCGCTCGCTCGCTCCTCCCCAATCCTCTTCACCCTCCCGCCGCCACCACCGCACCGCGCACTTTCTCCTCCTTCTCGCCGGCCGCCTCCCCTACTCCTCACGCAGCCGGCCGCCGCCTCGCCGAGCCACCACGTCCTCCCCGCGTTCCTGCAAGCCACCACCGCTGTCTGGCTCTCTGTAGCCGCCGTGGCCTCGAGCCGCGCCGAGGAGGAGGTGGCGCGGGTGGCGGCGGGCGGGGAGGGAGAGACGCAGGTGACGGAGGTGGTGGTGGTGGCGATGGAGAGGGAGGTGGAGGCGGGGGAGGTGGTGAGGCCGCCGTGGTGCCAGACGACGGCGAGGTAGGAGAGTGAGCAGAGGATGGCGACGGCCGCCGCGCGAACGAGGCGAGGTGCAGCTTCGTGGCGTGCCCACCCACCGCCATGGCTGGCGGCTTCCCCTGCTCGTGCCTCCTCCTCTGCCCATCATCCTCGACGTGAGCCCCCCCTCTCTCTCTCTCTCTCTCTCTCTCTTTCGGTTTTCCTCTTCTCCCTGCAGTGCCTTTGAAGGGGAATAGGAGGAGGTGGCTGGGTCGTGCAGGAAGGAGGCTTGGCTGTGGGGCTGTGGAGCACCTCCGAGCAACATTGGTATGCTTCAGTTCGCCGGTAAGGACAATGGCCTGTAGTACAACTACCTAGCCTCCTCCCTCTCTTCTCTCTGTCTTCAGGTTTCGATTTGGGAATTTGGGGATTTCAGCAGCAGCAGCACGGACACTCGATTTGGGGATTTCAGGTTTCTTTCTGTCTTCTTTTTAGGATCCCACGGGTTTCTTGATGTTGTTCGAACACGAGGGTGCGAGAGAACAATGAGGAAGAAGGATGGTGAGAGGGTGGCTCTGCCTGGCCGTGGTAATGGTGCTAATTTCTATAGCGGATGGATTCTTTTTTGTTGTGCATCTGATTTACCCTTTGTTTTCGTTTTGTGTTCAGATGTGTTCAACGGCAAGAGATGAAGTTCTGTAGAAGACTGAACCTAAATCTTGCTATTCGGGCAGGTTATTGTTCGGCCTTTTTAGAATCAGAACCATAGTGCAAGTTCTTTTTGTTCCACCCGTGAAGAATGGAAGATAGAGAGTCGAAGTGCAGACCGCAGAACGCTGCTTCCGTCCAACCTTGACCTCACCGAGTCAGCCTTCTCCTTCCCCCTTCTCTCTCTCACGGCTGCATCAGTCCAACACCTAGGTAACCTTCTGCTTTTTGTGTGTGTTCATCATCAGGTCAAAAATTAGTATCGTTCAGTTCATGCACCAGTTCCTTTAATAGGATTGGCGTGTGAGGATGATTTCTGAGCCAAAGGGAAGGGTCCTGGTGGCCTTTCCTTCGCTGCTCCCATCTCACAAGTTTATATTCAGAGCAGATAAATTTCTTTTTTTACTCATGTGATTCTAATCTTAACCTTCTGATGTTTTTTGTTCAGGTGTTTTCTGGAGGAAGAAGATGAAGTTCTCTGTTTTCATGTTCGAAGTGAATATATGGGAGCCAAACATGAGATAGTATTTGGATCTGATTTCCAGGTATGACTAACTCATGCTAATCACCTTTGACTAAAGCACATACGTGGGTAAATTTTGTTTAGCATAACATGTTGGAGTATATTTCTGAGATACTTGGTAATAAACACCAGGACATACACTGAGATCTTAGGACCAAGCATGCAAATGACAGTCCAGAGATCAAGTGTTCTTGACATAAACCTAAAGAATACACTATTTGGGGCCAACAAAGTAGAATGGTAATTTCTCTCCCACTGCTGCAATATCCACTCCTACATAGCACAAGTAGTAATTGTAAAAACAAACACAGTAGAATCCGAGTAAAAATATAATGGCCTATATTCACTTACGTTAATGTTCAGTTCAGAGCTACTGACTACCAAACAAATTATGAAAAGTGTAGTGAGGCTTGCATGTTAATGTATTTGTAGTCAGCTCACAAAAAGATAAGCTATATGTTACAAATAAATACTGAATCATGGTATTGATGTTTTTTCCACACAGCTGACAACAAAGGGAAATTACCGAGAATTATGTGTTGAGAGAAAGAGGACAGATGGATTATCAAGCTAACTGAAAGGAAGGTAGTGATATTTTCCCCAAAGTGTCCTAATATGTTTTTTACTTCCTGGTGTTTTACTTAAGGAAGCTAAATGTCTACGTGGCAGAGTGAACAATTTGTATTCCTTACTTGGCCATTTCTTCCTGATTTTTCATTCTGAAAGTGATTGAAATTGTTGTCTTGGGTCTTTTCGTTCTGAAAGTGATTGAAATTGTTGTCTTGGGTCTCTTTATTCCGAAAGTGATTGAAGTGATCTGGTTATTGCATTAGATGAGTGTTGTTCTGATTATGTGGCTATACAATTTGTTTGTTTCGTTATTTCTGTATTAGAGTAAAGTTACCCTTTAATATTGCTTCTATCCATCTATCAGTTCTTATGCAATTACTGCTGTTGCAAATATAAGTCATATTCTGAATTCTGAGTGATTGTATACAACTTGAGTGAAGTCTGAAACAATGTTGCTAATATACGAGTTATCGGCGAAAACATAATGTCCTGGACTATTTTATGCTCATCATTAAGAAGTGTCACATCGATGCAAGTAGTTCATATCCCATGCAAGGGCATGATTTCTGTAAACCTGCTATGTTGTACTTTAAATTAAACTTGGATTACGGAATTACTTTGTGTTATATGTCCTATTGGTTCAGACGAATGGCAGTTGCACCCTTGCGACAAGGCTCATACTAAATACTTACATGTATGTTTTGATGCTGACACGCTTTTAATTGTTTTGTGCAGGTTCTATACAGGAACTACAATGGAAATTTCCTGCTTATCCTTCTCGGCATATGGAAAGAAACTGAATATTTTGGTCATTCTATTTCTATTGGTGGTCTTGCTTACTATATGACTGCACCATCCAGGTGAGCAAATAATTTCTTGGCATTGCTACCTTTTTCGGTCTAGGTTTTGGTTGCCCTAGAAAATATATATTGTCCGTATGAGCTTGGTATCCTCTTTGTCTGCCTAGAAAATATTGCCCATGCTTTGTTTTTTAATGTTATTTTCATTCGTTGTTCTAATGAGTCTCTCTATCTCTTCTGATTATATTGGGATTGAAAAGAGATGGTCAATAGAATCTTTTCTGAATTTAATACTTCAAAAAGATGGTCATCGTGTTGTTTCATGTACTGTTTTATATATACAGAATGTTCCATGACTGCATTTCTCTATTACATTTTGTTTGCCAATAAATGCTAAACTGAATGATCTCTTGCTATTTTCATTGTGACCACATATTGCTGAGCTTATTTCCATTTCTTCTCCTCTCTTTCAATTTCTTAATTTCTATCGTTGATCTGCATATTGGGTCAGCTACGTTTTGGTGCACTTCCGCTGCAGGTTATGATTACTTCAAACTTTTGCATCCTGTTTTTCTTGCAGTCTTGATGAAAAGAGGCACAGATCTGGGGATACTAAGTCATGTGGTGAGAAGCGGTTCTTGCAGACCATTTTCAATCTGGCCATAGAGCTGAGCGTCGAAGATGTGGTGATAAAGAGTGGGCTGGAAAGAGGAAAATATGGCAGCTACGAGCTCATTTTTTAAATCTTCATCCCAGGTCATTGGTCATTTCTCTCCCGTTCGTCCGCCTTCTCCTCCAATTTTTCTCAATCTCAGCCTGTTGCTTCTCCATGCCCTCCCCCGCTGCTAAGATCGCTTTCTTTGCATGGGACTGGACCTCAATGGCGCCTGCTCGACCTGCAGATCCGTCCTCCGCCGCGAATTTCAGAGAGGGCGCATGGAGAACAGGCTGCCGAGATGCTGACGTCCGCGGCGCTGGCACCGTCGCCATTATCTTCGATGCAGCACAAGCATGGGCCGAGACGGCCACCCGCGTCACCGTTGTCGTGATCTCCATGGGCCTCCTCTCCGTCTGCATCCTCATGGTCCTTACATCCAGAAGTTAATGTCTGCACTCTATCCCAGGTTCATCTCTCTCATTATCTCTCTCTGCACTTGGTGTAGCTGAGCGGTGAGTCCGAGCTGCCGTTGCATGGGCATGGCGTTGGTGTGATTTGGATTTAGGTTCCAGGGCGAGATATGACTAACCTATGAGATAATACTTGCGGATATTTTTGTTGCTGCAGTTGTCTGTTGCTAACCTGGATTACTAAATGATTTTGTAGGTACTAAAATGATCGAGTTACAATCTTAGGTGTACATTATAAGTTCCAGCAAACTAGCTGACAGAGCTGCTTAACTTTGGAAGGAGATGAAGGGCAGCTTCCAGCCATCATCATGCTTCATGAGTTATCTTGGAGTAAGTAATAAGCATGATTCTGAAAAACTTTAACAACATGGTAGCCAGTTCCTATTTTTTGTAGATATTGGCGAGGAGCCCCGCTTCGGTCCTTGCCCCTCCCCTGCCATAAACGTATAATACGGCGCCTTTCGTACGGCTCGAGCCGAGCTTGCGAAATATTTCAGACGGACCTGGTGAGGCCGAGCCGGCTCGAATTGGAGAGACTCGGCAAGCCCATCCGGTGAAAAAAGGCGAAATATTTCAGACAGACCTGGTGAGCCCGAGCCGGCTCGAATTGGAGAGACTCGGCAAGCCCATCCGGTGAAAAAAGGCTGCTAATTTGTGGCCGCTAGGACTTGATCCTGGGTCTCCCAGGGACAACGCAAGGAGCACATCCACTCTACTAGCTTTGTCTCTGTGCTATCCTACACATTTTATTAGTAATATTTGATAATCTATACGTTGCTAAGTAAACGCATACAAACAAGATTCTAACGTTATTTCACTCACTAATCATTGAAATTGAGTAATAAATCATTTAAAATTAATTCTAAGAAATTAACAACATGAAATTGAAATATAGATGAACCCATTTTCATGAAAAACTTGATAATTATAGCAAGTGATTTTTTCGACTTGCTCGAAATGACCTATTATTATTTTCCTATTATAGTATGACCAAATTAGGCATACTTGACAATTACTTTTGTTTTTTGACAAGTCCAACATATTTTTAATTTTTTGCTCAACAAACGTGATAAGAAAAGCATTCTGACCGTGCAACGAATTTTGCGACAACTGAGCCTCCAATTTAGGTTCTCACGTGCTTATATGGCCTACCCTTAATGAGCAAAGCCAATTGGTCTACCACATTCGACGCCAGCCCAAGGGAAGATGACGCCTGACAGACAAATCATCAAGATTCATCAAGAATCTGTGATATAGTATGCGCTGGGACTACTCGAAAAGTTAGACTTGATCATAATATTTGTATGTATGTGTAACGTGAAGTTGAGGGAGACGCTATCCAAACTCTAAAGTCACATGACTATCAGTTTGCTATTATTCATAGCAGTTTTTATTAAAAAATTAAAAAGTATGAAAATATTGCGAAAATGCAAAATAACATTCCATTCGTGCCTAATTTGGTCTAGCTAGCCTAGAGAAAAAACTAGGATAATCTCGCGAAATTCGAAAAAATCTCTTTGGTTAGAAATGGGTGTCAAACATAGACCAAACGGGTGCATTTGTAAACAAGTGATTTTTTTTACCTGCTCGAAATAACCCATTATGCCCCAAAGGTGGTAGATACATACCTATATGACCTACTGGAAATCTGAACCCACATGCACTAGTCCTAAACAGTTTGACGTAGAACTATCATGTGGGTCACACAACATGCAAAAGAGATAGGAGTGTTGCGTGTGGGATCACATGACCCAAAGGTGGTAGATATACAGCTAGATGGCTATGAGTGTTGCATGTGGGTCCACATGTCCCGGATGTGCTAGGTCAAAATGGATAGCGGTGTTGTATTTGGGTCCACCTGTCCTAAAGGTGGTAGATACATATCTATATGACCTACTAGACATCTGAATTTACATACACCAGCCCTAGACAGATTGACCTAGAACAATAATGTGGGTATCACAACATGCAACATAGCTAGGAATATTGCATGTGGGTCCACATGTCTCAAAGGTTGTAGATATAAAACTAGATGGCTATGAGTGTTGCACGTGGGTCCACATGTCCCAGATGTGGCTAGGTCAAAATGGCTAGCAGTTTTGCATGTGGATCCACATATACCAAATGTGGTAGATACATATCTATATGACCTACTAGAAATCTTGACCCACATGCACCAGCCCTAGCTAGTTTGGCCAAGAACTATAATGTGGGTCTCACAACATGCAAAGGATTTAGGGTTGCGTGTGGGTCTACATGTCCCAAAGGTGGTACATATATATACAACTAGATTGCTATGAGTGTTAGATGTGGGTGCACATGTCCCGGATGTGCTAGCTCAAAATGGTTAAGAGTTTTGCATGTGGGTCTACATATCCTGGTCGTAGATATATGACGAGATGGCTATGAGTGTTGCATGTGGGTCCACATCTCCTAGATGTGCGTGCTAGGTCAAGATGGCTAGAGGTGTTGCATGTGGGTCCACATGTCCCAAAGGTGGTAGGTACATACCTATAGGACCTATTAGACATGTGGACCCACATGCACCAGCCCTAGATAGCTTGACCTATAACAATCATGTGGGTCTCCCACAACACGCAAAATAACTAGGAGTGTTGCATGTGGGTACACATGTCTCAAAGGTGATAGATATACAAGTAGATTGCTATGAGTGTTAGATGTGGGTCCACATGTACTGGATGTGCTAGGTCAAAATGGCTAGGGTTTTGAATGTGAGTCCACATGGTTCAAAGGTGTTAGATATACAACTAGATGATTATGAGTGTTACATATGGACCCACATCCAGCATCCCTAGACAGCTTGACCTATAAAAATCATGTGGATCTCCCAAAACATGACACATAACTAGGAGTGTTTCTTGTGGGTCCACATGACCCAAACGTGGTAGATATACCACTAGATGACTATGAGCGTTGCATGTTGCTCCACTTGTCCTAAATGTGCTAGGTCAAAATGGATAGGGGTGATATATTTGGGTGCCCTGTCCCTCAGGTGGTAGATACATACCTATACGACCTACTAGATATCTGGACCCACATACATCAGCCGTAGCCAGATGTACGTGATAGATAAGGATGGCTAGGGGTGTTTTATGTGGGTCCACATATCCCAAAGGTGGTAGATACATACCTATATGGACTACTAGATATGTGGACCCACATGCTCCAAGTGTTTCTTGTGGGTCCACACATCCCAAAGATCGTAGATATACAACTAGATGGCTCCATGTGTTGCCTGTGGGTCCACATGTCCCGGATGTGCTAGCTCAAAATGTATAAAGGTGGTGCATGTGGGTCCACATGTTTCAAAGGTGGTAGATACATACCTATATGAACTACTAGAATCTAGACCCACATACACGAGCCCTAAATAGCTTGTTCTAGAACTATCATGTGGGTCCTACAACATACAACATAGTTATGAATGTTGCATGTGGTTCCACATGTCCCAAAGGTGGTAAGATATGACTATGAGAGTGTTTCATGTGGGTCCACATGTCCTAGATGTGATGGGTCAAGATGGCTAGCTAGGGGTGTTGCACTTGGGTCCAAATGTCCCAAAGGTGATAGATACATACCTATATGACCTACTAGACATTTGGAACCACATGCACCGACACTAGACAACTTGACCTAGAACTATCATGTGGGTCATACAACATAAAACTTGGTTAGGAGTGTTGCATGTGGGTCCATGTGACACCCCTCCCTGGCACATATTACCAGAGAGGCGGTCGCCCCGTGCGCCAGCCCAAGATATCTGGCCGCACGTCACGACAGTGCAACATAATGGAAATCATTACACAATCAGGCACAAGAAGTGCTACAAATTGTTTACAAGGCCATCGAGGCATTACAGAATATCTTGCCAAGCATGGCTCAGGACAGAGTTTAACTGGCAGCGGAAGACGACTAAGGCAACGGCTTGGAGCGGCTCCATTCCACAGGTATCTGGCTGGGCTACTGATCCTAGCACGCTTCTGCTCCATCTTCTGGCTAAGTCTGGCCACATGAAAAGCCAGTCTGAGTACAATGATGTACTCGCAAGTAACGTAATCCACAAGACACGAACAGTCAGACAATCATGCAACAAGTTATACATCAGAAATAAAATACTACACATGGCAAGTGTGTACTCTAGACCGACAAATATACAGTATAACATAAAGTTAGCATGGCATCACAAGCAAAACATGGCATAAGCAATCAACAGGGTATCACCAGTGCAGAGTCCAAGCCAGGTGGGGTTGGATCGTGCACCGGCAATCACACAAAGAGCTTACCTGTGACGAGTAAACGAGTGTACCAGTTGCTACCAAATAATACACAACAGCACCTGTGATCACTGCTAGGCCCACTGGCCTCATCATTTCACTCTGGGCACGCACGGTTGATGTGGGCTCTGGCCTAACTATAGGCTTCCCAACGCATCACACCGCCATCCCTAAACCTGGTTCACAATCACATCTCAAGTAGCATTCCCTGCGTCAACTTATTGTTCATTTAGTGAAATCAGGTCGTTCTTTAATTATTTCAAACAAATCTTAAGTTTAACCTCCGGACACGACAAAGACACACAGTGTGACCGACACTGAACTGTTGTTCCATATCCCAGGAACGAGGCTAGCTTGCTAGGTTGACACTCTCGAGAGGTTGCATTTCCAACTATCCGAATGCACCCTACTCAGCCGGCACTTCAGGTTGTCACGCCAAAGTCGTACTGAGCAAAATACACTCACATGACGGTCCACTTGCTAAGACACTCTCCCGCACCACCCTATGCTCGTGGCACAACGGGCAAGTAAATCCGGCACATCCCCCGGCGCTACCGGGTATGCCTAGCTCCGGACTCCCTATCACAGTCGAGCCCGTGCCTGTCGACCTCTACCCTCGGACAGCACAACCGAACGACTGCGCCCAATGGATGGCACAAAAGGGGCTCACAACCTACTAGGTCACGGTCCTCCATGAGACGACGATGGTCCTGCTTTCAAAGTTCAGATTAGTAGCACCATGGACTGACCCTATCGTTGTTTGGAGGGGTGTTTCATTTAATCAAGTTTCATTATAACAAGTCCAAACAACGAGGATTAGTTCAGCACAATAATCACCATAATGTATCATCAAACAACAAGTCATTAGCAACATAATATTCCAAGCAATAGTTTGTTTGTAGTGACCGGGTGACTATGACGGTTCCTCCAGTCGGTGTCACTCGGGGTTAGTGTTCACAGAATAATAACATAGTGTTTCAAACGGATGACCGTGGCGGTATCCCCAGCCGGTGTCACCGTAAAGAATGAACCGAAAAGCACTCATAAGAATGAGAGAGCATCCATTCCACTCGAGGGTTATCTCGACGTGGTGTCAGCAATCTCGGCAAAAAGAACCAAATGGAAAGTCAGCTCCCAAGCGTCGCAGTCCGGGTGGTCTACGCCAACCATATTTGACGGAGGGACAAGAAGCAAATAACTCTTTTGGCAAATGCCCCCAACTCCGAGGATCATAAGACGACATTCGTCCGCTCCTCACCTCGGCGAAGAAGAAGAAGCAAACAAAGCCACGCAGGTGCGAGGCGCACAGTTATATAGTTTTCCCCACTCCGTTGACTGTGGCGGTTCCTCCAGCCATCGCCTCGGGAATGGGAAGTGGTACTCCGGACACAACACCACAACTCTACGGAAAGTAGACGTCAAAGTCATGATATCTCATGACGCACAGTTTACAGATGACAGGCATTCAGATGCACAGATATGACATGGTAATATGAAACAACATGAACAAACAATATTGCAAGACTGGTCATAGCAAGTGGTTAGCTTGCCTGCGAAGATCGACACCGTTTGGTTTGGAGGGTCACGAACGTCACGGTTTCGGGTCTCGGTTCGCCGGTACCGCGGGATACCCTATACACGCATACAAGGGTGCTGAGTATACAAATACTTTACAAAAAGGTAAGACCAGTACCACTAGACAGATCGTTACAAACTAGAAATTTACAAATTTGAATCGACTAAAACGGAGCTACGGTTCAAAAGTTATCGACGTGCGACAGATAGCTAACTGCTGCTCACCTCGGAAAAGAAAAACAGACTGCGCGGGAAAAAAAAAACAGCTCGGGCCGCTTTTGCCGCTGACGGGCCGTAGCTGGGCCGAGTGCGCGCTTGCGCGTCGCGCGCTGGGCGCTGAGCCAGCGGCCGGGCGAGGCAGGCCGCTGGCGGGCCGCTCGGGCTGCTGCTGGCCGGCCTGCTCCGCTGCCTTCTGGGCTGGGCCGAAAACGGTTCGGCAGAAGTCAACGGAGAAAAAAAACGACGGGATCGAAGCTTCTTCTTCAACCTCCGTTGCACGCACTGGAACATCGAGGAACCGGCCGGGGACGGCCGTGGGGACGCCGGGAGGGTCTTCCAGCGGCGGAGACGGGCTTGCGGCGGCACGCCGCGGTCGGGGAGGCGAAACCGGAGGCGGGGAGGCTTCCCTCGCACAGGGCCGCGACCTCCATGGTACGGCCATGGCGGTGTCGAGCACGGGCGGCTCCACCGTCGCGCTGCTCCGGCGCTCGGGGACGGAAGAGAGGCAGCCTAGGGGAGGATCGGCTTGGGGAGGGCTCAGGCGGAAGGAGGGGGCCGGGGAGCGTGCCAGCAAGCTCGGGTGAGCTTCGGCCAGGGTGGGTCGAGCAAGAACTCGAGCTCCCGGAGCTCCTTTCGATCTTCTGGTTCGCATGGGAGGAAAGGAGAGGGGAGGGAGTGAGTGGGCATCTGGAGAGGGCTCGGTATCAGCACGTTGTGCTCGAGCTGGAGTGAGCAGCGGGGAGGGAGTGGACAAGAATCGTCGGTGCCTACTTCTACCGGTTTCTCTCCAAAGAATAAAGGGGAGAGGATAGAATTGACTCCGGTCTGAGCCAGGGGAGCAGGAGAGAGCTAGGTCACTGCTGGGTTGGTCTGGGTCAAGGGAACAGCAGGGACCGGAGGAACAGGGTTGCGCAGGACGCCGACAGTGCGCGCTCCGAACGCCACGAGCGGCATCGTCGCGTTCCCGACAACTCGGGGCACCAAAAGGAACACCGTTTCCACCGCTGGGTTCGTAACGATGAGAGGAACACAACCAAACAAAAATCCCACAGGGATTCTAAACTTTGTAAAATAGATTTTCAGAAAAGCAAAGATACCGACGGTGCTCGATGAAATGACAGGGGCCTTGCACATCTCAGAAAAATCCCCAAAAACTACCACTGAGTACTTGTGGCATAGGGAGGGTATCTATGGAGTATAAGCTCAAATGGATACAAGGAAATTGGGTTTCGAGACGGTGCCCAAAAGATGTCATATTGGCATGGTTATACAAAAGTGGCTTTGCCAAAATGATAGGGGGCTGATCTCCTGGATGGGTGTGTCCAATATATGTGTGATCACATCTGCTAAGTATCATGGCTAAATGAATTATTTGGCTATGGGTTGCTTTGGAGGTCGCCAAATGGCACTATTTTTGGCTTACAAAGGGAGTGGTGAAAATATTGCTCAAATGGGTTTGGCTCCAAAAGATGAAGTGCAGGTAATGCACAAATATTCATCCCCTGAATTTATCAGAATTTATGGAGGTGCCTAGCTTGGTTAAAATATTTCTGGATCAAAAGTGGCAGTTTTGAAATTATGGCCTAACTTGGAAATATTGCATTGGAGTATGCAATATTTTTGCATGGATTGTCTTTATATGGATAGGGGAGTCCTCTGGTATTTTTCGTGGAATTTTTCCAGCTATGGAAATAGGCTTTCCTTTGGTAGGTGGAGAAAAGGGTTTAAAAGTTCGATAATTAGGGCTAGGGTTTTCGAGGGAAAACCTAAGCACCAAAATCATCACGGGTGATGGAGTGGTTCGGGATCACTGGAAAAATCTTGAGGGAGCAATTCCCAAGTCAATTCATCCTCAAAGATTTGAAGAAATATTTAGGAAAAGAGAAAAAGTTTTTCAGGTGTCATAAAACACCACTAAAATTAGGTTTAAATTTTCGGGGTGTTACAGACCTTCCCCCCTTAAAAGAATCTCGTCCTCGAGATTAAGGAGGTTATACAAGATAATTCTTGAACGATCCATTTATACCCCATTTAAAAACTTTTTCTGCAAAATATTAGAGTTTAACACTCAAGAGATTAACACTCCACAAGTTTTTATTTAAAACAACATGATATTTCTACCATACTCATGCATTTAAAAGATGGCATGGCAGGGGCTCACTCAATCAATCAACATAGGATCTACCAACATGTTAAATTTAAATCTATGGTTTTTGCTCAAACCAACAAACATGGCAAGATCAAACAAGATCTACAACCAAACTATCAACCAACAACCAAAGATTTTTCTTGGGTAAAGAATTACCCACCATTTTATAAAACCAAATTATTGAGGGATATCCTAATCATACCCCTTGCCTAGGGTTTTGTTTTAGAAAAGCTGCATAAACATTTTCATGTTTACACAGGTTTTAGAAAACCAAAGGGTTTCTTTTCAAAAGAAAATATCCGTGTCACCAATAATTGGTTCACAGACACTGTGGGATAGGCCATTTCCCAAAAATTATTTTGCAAAGATTTTCCCTAAAAGAAACACTGGAGAGACGAATGATTTCTGAGAAAGGGATAGAGGCACACCGTGGCTATCGGCCTACTCGCTGACGTGTGGGACCGGGGTCCACCTGGCAGTCTCCCTCCTCCTTTCTCTCTTCTTCTTCCTCGCTCTCTCTCGCTATGTACACGGCGGTTCCCAGTGCGCGGAGCACTCCACTGCGGCACTGCTGCGCGTGCGGTCCGTCGACGTCGCGGCCATCACGGCTTTGGGGAACATGTCCTCGATGGTTTCGCGCCACTGCTCGCGATTCTTTCTCTTTTCCCGCGTGCGGTGTCGAGGAGCGGCGTCCGAGCTCCAGCTACAAATCAGACATCTCCGAAATCCTCTCTTCTTTCATTGCAACCATGGGCTTCGTCAAGCTTCTTCAGAGCCTACGTCGAGATGCTGGATAGGGCGGGCTTCATCGAGCATGTGCTCATCGTCGCGCTCTTCGGGATCTCGTCTGTGGTGGTGGGCGGACTGCTGTTTGCGGCGGTGGTCTTCCTGATCTTTGGCCTGTGCAACTGGTGGTCTGGCGCTGGTGCTGATGCTGCGGTGGAGCTGGCGGCTGCGGCGGAGGAGCAAGCTGCGGCGGAGGGGCAGGCTGCGCCGCGGTTGCTGAGGTGGCCGCTCTTCCAGCTGGAGGTGAGCCGGCCGCTCGAGCCGTCCGTCGCCGTCGCGCGGCTCGCGACTCGGCTTCGGGTGAGCCAGGCTCATCTTCTAGCAACACCACTGAGCTTGAGAGGGAGTAGGATTTCTGGGGTGCCTTCGCATCTGCACTGAGGTAGTTGTAGTGTTCTATGCTGGAGTAGAACTTGTATCCTTGTTTCTGTAATTTCCCTTCTGTACTGAACTTAGTGGATGTATCAAATTTGTCTCCTCTGATGAACTGGAACAAGATTTTCATTTCTGAATTTTTCTCAGCTGCAACAAACCTGGTCTTGCAGCACAGATAGAATTGCAGAGGTACTAGCATACAGATAGAAGAACTTGCTGCACTGAGAAAATATCTTTTAGAAAATAATCCTGCATTTTATGGCCCAAAGCATTTGCAGGAGTGTGGCATAACATCTCAACCATAATGGTTAACAAGAGAATCAGAACACCAAGTTTTATTACGGGCTGATTCAACATCAACCAGAAAGCATACAACAAACTTACATTACAAGCTAACACAAGAAAAACAAACAACCTCGCTGATTCTCACCTACCAACACACAAGCGCCACTCGGGCTAACTAAACAGGGTTCTACTCAGCTTGACGGCCTCTGGTAGTCGGGGGAGCGCGGCCGAGACGAAGAGTGGTGTCCACATCTCCATCTTCCGCGGGGTGGGGAATCGCATGCGCCTTCGAGGATCATACCTCGCTCTTGGGGGTGCTGCTGAACTCGAGCTAGCGCTTGCGCCACAGATGCATCAAGACCGCGTTCCAGCAAATCATCTGGGAACGGGAGTCCTGTGCCCTGAGCTTGCCCATGGGCGGGGGTAGGTGGTTCCTTGCTCGACTCAGTTGCATGCGAGCAATACCAAGGTTGCGCCTTGTGGTCATGAGTTCCTCCATCAGAGAATGGCTGAGCCTTGTCATTGCACCTCCGTAGGTGGCCAGGGTGATTACGGCAGGGTCGACTTCTTCTCCAATGGGAGTTTGGATAGCATCCGCACCATGCTGGGGTCTGGCTGGGAGAAGGTGGAAAGCTCGACTTTTCGCCATTGCCGGTTCCGAGTACCGCAGGCGGACGAGACCTTCCCAGGCTGCTACCTGGATGGCTTGAGCAAGAGTGGCCATGCTCCTACCTTGGATCAGGTAAGACGGACTTGTGCCCAATGCACACGAGCCGACATGCACGTCTGCTCGAAATCACTCCCGGCAGGCGAGAGTGAGTTCTCGAGCACCACGTATCGAGGGCGAGCAGGCCTACCAAGAAGAACACAGACGGCCTTCCAAAGCATCAGTGGAAATCCGCCATGATCCTCGGCAGTGGTCTCTAGGACGATCTTGGGGTTCGCCATCGGATTATTTCTGGATCTGGGTGTAGGATGAGATGAGAACGCGGGATTCCTTTGCGGGATCCTGCTTCAAGAGAGTTGGGTTGGCTAAGGATAGCAGGCGAGGTGGGGATAAACAGCAGCTAGGACTGGGGTCTCTTAGAAGCTGGGTTGTGTCGGCTCCTTCCATGGAAGAAACCGGCGAGCCTCTCTCGGGAATGGGACACGTCCTACTGCACCTTACTGTGGACCGACACGCCATGCCGGTTAGGCGGGATGGGTTAAATCCATCGGGCTCGCTGTCGGGCAAAAGTAAGGCTGGGCTTTCCATGCTAGGGTAGTCTACAGCCAGCCTGGTGCTCTGATACCACGTCTGTGACACCCCTCCCTGGCACATATTACCAGAGAGGCGGTCGCCCGTGCGCCAGCCCAAGATATCTGGCCGCACGTCACGACAGTGCAACATAATGGAAATCATTACACAATCAGGCACAAGAAGTGCTACAAATGGTTTACAAGGCCATCGAGGCATTACAAATATCTTGCCAAGCATGGCTCAGGACAGAGTTTAACTGGCAGCGGAAGACGACTAAGGCAACGGCTTGGAGCGGCTCCACTCCACAGGTATCTGGCTGGGCTACTGATCCTAGCACGCTTTGCTCCATCTTCTGGCTAAGTCTGGCCACATGAAAAGCCAGTCTGAGTACAATGACGTACTCGCAAGTAACGTAATCCACAAGACATGAACAGTCAGACAATCATGCAACAAGTTATACATCGGAAATAAAATACTACACATGGCAAGTGTGTACTCTAGACAGACAAATATACAGTATAACATAAAGGTAGCATGGCATCACAAGCAAAACATGGCATAAGCAATCAACAGGGTATCACCAGTGCAGAGTCCAAGCCAGGTGGGGTTGGATCGTGCACCGGCAATCACAAAGAGCTTACCTGTGACGAGTAAACGAGTGTACCAGTTGGTACCAAATAATACACAACAGCACCTGTGATCACTGCTAGGCCCACTGGCCTCATCATTTCACTCTGGGCACGCACGGTTGATGTGGGCTCTGGCCTAACTATAGGCTCCCAACGCATCACACCGCCATCCCTAAACCTGGTTCACAATCACATCTCAAGTAGCATTCCCTGCATCAACTTATTGTTCATTTAGTGAAATCAGGTCGTTCTTTAATTCTTTCAAACAATCTTAAGTTTAACCTCCTGACACGACAAAGACACACAGTGTGACCGACACTGAACTGTTGTTCCATATCCCAGGAACGAGGCTAGCTTGCTAGGTTGACACTCTCGAGAGGTTGCATTTCCAACTATCAGAATGCACCCTACTCAGCCGGCACTTCAGGTTGTCACGCCAAAGTCGTACTGAGCAAAATACACTCACATGACGGTCCACTTGCTAAGACACTCTCCTGCACCACCCTATGCTCGTGGCACAACGGGCAAGTAAATCCGGCACATCCCCCGGCGCTACCGGGTATGCCTAGCTCCGGACTCCCTATCACAGTCGAGCCCGTGCCTGTCGACCTCTACCCTCGGACAGCACAACCGAACGACTGCGCCCAATGGATGGCACAAAAGGGGCTCAACAACCTACTAGGTCACGGTCCTCCATGAGACGACGATGGTCCTGCTTTCAAAGTTCAGATTAGTGGCACCATGGACTGACCCTATCGTTGTTTGGAGGGGTGTTTCATTTAATCAAGTTTCATTATAACAAGTCCAAACAACGAGGATTAGTTCAGCACAATAATCACCATAATGTATCATCAAACAACAAGTCATTAGCAACATAATATTCCAAGCAATAGTTTGTTTGTAGTGACCGGGTGACTATGACGGTTCCTCCAGTCGGTGTCACTCGGGGTTAGTGTTCACAGAATAATAACATAGTGTTTCAAACGGATGACCATGGCGGTATCCCCAGCCGGTGTCACCGTAAAGAATGAACCGAAAAGCACTCATAAGAATGAGAGAGCATCCATTCCACTCGAGGGTTATCTCGACGTGGTGTCAGCAATCTCGGCAAAAAGAACCAAATGGAAAGTCAGCTCCCAAGCGTCGCAGTCCGGGTGGTCTACGCCAACCATATTTGACGGAGGGACAAGAAGCAAATAACTCTTTTGGCAAATGCCCCCAACTCCGAGGATCATAAGACGACATTCGTCCGCTCCTCACCTCGGCGAAGAAGAAGAAGCAAACAAAGCCACGCAGGTGCGAGGCGCACAGTTATATAGTTTTCCCCACTCCGTTGACTATGGCGGTTCCTCCAGCCATCGCCTCGGGAATGGGAAGTGGTACTCCGAACACAATACCACAACTCTACGGAAAGTAGACGTCAAAGTCATGATATCTCATGACGCACAGTTTACAGATGACAGGCAATCAGATGCACAGATATGACATGGTAATATGAAACAACATGAACAAACAATATTGCAAGACTGGTCATAGCAAGTGGTTAGCTTGCCTGCGAAGATCGACACCGTTTGGTTTGGAGGGTCACGAACGTCACGGTTTCGGGTCTCGGTTCGCCGGTACCGCGGGATACCCTATACACGCATACAAGGGTGCTGAGTATACAAATACTTTACAAAAAGGTAAGACCAGTACCACTAGACAGATCGTTACAAACTAGGAATTTACAAATTTGAATCGACTAAAACGGAGCTACGGTTCAAAAGTTATCGACGTGCGACAGATAGCTAACTGCTGCTTACCTCGGAAAAGAAAAACTGACTGCGCGGGAAAAAAAACAGCTCGGGCCGCTTTTGCCGCTGACGGGCCGTAGCTGGGCCAAGTGCGCGCTTGCGCGTCGCGCGCTGGGCGCTGAGCCAGCGGCCGGGCGAGGCAGGCCGCTGGCGGGCCGCTCGGGCTGCTGCTGGCCGGCCTGCTCCGCTGCCTTCTGGGCTGGGCCGAAAACGGTTCGGCAGAAGTCAACGGAGAAAAAAAACGACGGGATCGAAGCTTCTTCTTCAACCTCCGTTGCACGCACTGGAACATCGAGGAACCGGCCGGGGACGGCCGTGGGGACGCCGGGAGGGTCTTCCAGCGGCGGAGACGGGCTTGCGGCGGCACGCCGCGGTCGGGGAGGCGAAACCGGAGGCGGGGAGGCTTCCCTCGCACAGGGCCGCGACCTCCATGGTACGGCCATGGCGGTGTCGAGCACGGGCGGCTCCACCGTCGCGCTGCTCCGGCGCTCGGGGACGGAAGAGAGGCAGCCTAGGGGAGGATCGGCTTGGGGAGGGCTCAGGCGGAAGGAGGGGGCCGGGGAGCGTGCCAGCAAGCTCGGGTGAGCTTCGGCCAGGGTGGGTCGAGCAAGAACTCGAGCTCCCGGTGCTCCTTTCGATCTTCTGGTTCGCAGGGAGGAAAGGAGAGGGGAGGGAGTGAGTGGGCATCTGGAGAGGGCTCGGTATCAGCACGTTGTGCTCGAGCTGGAGTGAGCAGCGGGAAGGGAGTGGACAAGAATCGTCGGTGCCTACTTCTACCGGTTTCTCTCCAAAGAATAAAGGGGAGAGGATAGAATCGACTCCGGTCTGAGCCAGGGGAGCAGGAGAGAGCTAGGTCACTGCTGGGTTGGTCTGGGTCAAGGGAACAGCAGGGGACCGGAGGAACAGGGTTGCGCAGGACGCCGACAGTGCGCGCTCCGAACGCCACGAGCGGCATCGTCGCGTTCCCGACAACTCGGGGCACAAAAAGGAACACCGTTTCCACCGCTGGGTTCGTCACGATGAGAGGAACACAACCAAACAAAAATCCCACAGGGATTCTAAACTTTGTAAAATAGATTTTCAGAAAAGCAAAGATACCGAAGGTGCTCGATGAAATGACAGGGGCCTTGCACATCTCAGAAAAATCCCCAAAAACTACCACTGAGTACTTGTGGCATAGGGAGGGTATCTATGGAGTATAAGCTCAAATGGATACAAGGAAATTGGGTTTCGAGACGGTGCCCAAAAGATGTCATATTGGCATGGTTATACAAAAGTGGCTTTGCCAAAATGATAGGGGGCTGATCTCCTGGATGGGTGTGTCCAATATATGTGTGATCACATCTGCTAAGTATCATGGCTAAATGAATTATTTGGCTATGGGTTGCTTTGGAGGTCGCCAAATGGCACTATTTTTGGCTTACAAAGGGAGTGGTGAAAATATTGCTCAAATGGGTTTGGCTCCAAAAGATGAAGTGCAGGTAATGCACAAATATTCATCCCCTGAATTTATCAGAATTTATGGAGGTGCCTAGCTTGGTTAAAACATTTCTGGATCAAAAGTGGCAGTTTTGAAATTATGGCCTAACTTGGAAATATTGCATTGGAGTATGCAATATTTTTGCATGGATTGTCTTTATATGGATAGGGGAGTCCTGTGGTATTTTTCGTGGAATTTTTCCAGCTATGGAAATAGGTTTTACTTTGGTAGGTGGAGAAAAGGGTTTAAAAGTTCGATAATTAGGGCTAGGGTTTTCGAGGGAAAACCTAAGCACCAAAATCATCACGGGTGATGGAGTGGTTCGGGGATCGCTGGAAAAATCTTGAGGGAGCAATTCCCAAGTCAATTCATCCTCAAAGATTTGAAGAAATATTTAGGAAAAAGAGAAAAAGTTTTTCAGGTGTCATAAAACACCACTAAAATTAGGTTTAAATTTTCGGGGTGTTACAGTCCACATGTCCCAAAGGTAGTTAGATATGAGTGTTGCATGTGGGTCCACATATTCTAAATGTGCTGGGGTTAAGATGACTAGAGGTGTTGCATGTGGGTGCACATGTACCAAAGGTTCTAGATACATATGACTTACTAAACATTTGTAACCACATGCATCGGCACTAGATTTCTTGATGTAGAACTATCATGTGGGTCCTACAACATACAACATAGCTAAGTGTGTTGCATGTGGGTCCACATGTCCCAAAGATGATAAGATATGACTATGAGTATTGCATGTGAGTCAACATGCCCTACAAGTGGACCCACATGAACCAGCCTTCAGCCTTAGACAGTTGGATCTAAAAGTATCATGCGGGTCCCACAACATGCAAACATAGTTCGGAGGGTTGCATGTGGGTCCACATGTCCCAAAGAAGATAGATATATAACTAGATGGCTATGAGTAATGCATGGAGGTCCATATGACCCAGATGTGCGAGGTTAAGATGGCTAGGGGTGTTGCATATTGGTCCACATATTCAAAAGATGATAGATATTCAAAAAAAGCTTGACTTAGAACTGTCATCTTGGTACCACAATATATACGCGTGTTGCATCTGGGTCCAAATGTTCTAAAGGTGTTAGATATATACAACTAGATGGCTATGAGTGTTGCATGCATGTTCTAAAGATGTTGGATATTCAAAAAAATCATCAAGGATGTGCGTAATTTGGTTATAATATTAGGTAAAAATAATGATTCATTTCTAGCAGGTCAAAAATATCACTTGCTTACAAATGGTTAAAGGTTGGATAATGTCTCCTTAATTTCACTCCATAACTACATAGGAATATTTTTTGCGCTGGATCTACATAGGAATATTATAATCACCTCCAACTTTTTTCGAGTGGCCCTGGTGCATACTATGACAGATTATTGACGAACCCTGATGGTCTGTCTGGCGTGCGTCATCTACTCACTGGACCGACATCGAATGGGTAGACCAATTGGATTTGCTCATTGACTGTGTTAAGAGTGTAAGGATAGGCCATACAAGAATGTTAGAACCTGAAATGGAGTCTCAGTTGTCGCAAGATTCGTTACATGTGTCAGAATACCCTTTTTCGGCACATTAGTGATATCTTGGACTTGTAAAGAAAAAAATACTTGTCAGCGATGCCTAATTTGGTAATACTATCCTAGGAAAAATAACGAGTTATTTCGAGGAGGTTGAAAAAATCACTTGCTATAATTATCAAGTTTTTTATAAAAATGAGTTCATCTAAATGTTAATTTCATGTTGTTAATTTATTAGGATTAATTTTAAGTGATTTGGTGCTCAATTTCAAAGTCAAATATAACGGTGGTTCTGTGACCGCACCCAGCAGCCGGCGCACACACCGGCCAGCACTGCACAGTGCACACAGGCGCCTCACCTGTGACCGATCTTCGTCCCGTCGCGTGCCGTATGGTTCCGTCAGTTAACATCGCCAGCTCTATATATTTTCTATGATTCAAACCGAGCCGTAGCCCAGTGGCTCAGCTCCGTGTGCTGCGCCTGGTAGACGCGGGTTCGAATCCCGGCTTCTACAAATTGTCTTACACTTTTCTTTCCCGCGATCCGGCTCTGCTCAGGCTCAATATTTCTTTACATTTTTCTGTCCCACGATCCGGCTCTGCTCAGGCTCAATATTTCTCGGCTCGAGCCGTAACATTTGTCCATCCTGCTCAGGCTCAATATTTCCCAGGTCCCAGACTCGCTCAATATTTCCCAGGTCCCAGACTCGGCTCGAGCGTATTATACGTTTAGTGCGAAGGGGTATCGTGCAATCTTAGCCTTTGATGTGTCTACTAGGGGGCAAGGACCGAAGCAGAAGTGATTGGCGAGATGACAAACAACCAATCATGTTTTTTGTTGGAAACAACTGATTCTATTTCATCTATATGGATGCATATATTTCTGCACAACCAGCCATAGAAAATGGTATCTACGACCTAGACCACTAATCTTGGTCTATATTTTTGTATGCCTTCCGATAACTGTGCGTCCTGGTGTGCGATAACACATATAGATGCTTAGCTTCGTGTATATGTAATATATGTTCCGTTGTAAGCTGACGTTTCATCTACATTTATAATCATATGATTATGAAAAAGCGAGTTTTATGACCATCTGATCAGATGGTTCATAATCTTGGTCAATGCCTGTTTAAATCATCCTTGGCGCCTTTTCGATGCTATTTTTGCCCATAGTTAACTTATTTTCTATTGACCGGATGTAGTCCATCTCTAATCTACCTTTCAATGTTAAATATGTGCATCCTTCTTCCAAAGATCTTGGGAAAAAAGATCAATCATGTATTATTTCTGTATTTTTGTCTGAGATTTATATTTTTCTTTGTTCTGATTAATGTGGATTCATTTTCTTCCAGTTTGTGCACTATTCTAATCTACCTGGATTCAGCCTATATGTGTTAATTTTGTAACTGACGCCAGCAGATTAATCTGAGTGAACAATTAGTTGAGTATGGATGGATTGCAAGCATGCAGCTAATTTCAAATGTGATTATGTTATGTGGATAACTTCACGGGTAAATAATCATGTAGGTGATCTATGACCTTTGTATGATACTTGGAAGATCTATCATCTCTATTAATGTAATGTATGGAGTTAAATGTTTATATTTTATATTCTACTTTCCAAGTTCGTGTTGTTACCTTACCCGTCTTGGTATATTGTTATGGGTAATTTATTGTAACACGCTGGACCTAAAATATGGCAATACATGAGTACGTGGAGGTACAATATGCATTTAAATGTTGTAGACCAGGAACAAAAGCTGATTATGCTACAATACTTGAGTACGTGGAGGTATAATCAAGTAGTTTAGTGCTTGCTATTTAACAAATTGGTTGGATATATATGTCAGTGTTTGTAGCTCGCACGTAATATGTATTTCGGTTACCCTTTGTGTCTCTTGCTTGCATTCTGGTTACTTGATTATATGATAATTGCAACAGTCTTGAGATCAAATCTGTCCTATGGGGTAAATAAATGCTTACAAATAATCTCAAGTTCTCACCTTTGCCTCCCTGTATCTCTCTCCCTCTCTCAAAGTTCACTCACGAACACCTTTTAGATTTATCATTTGCTTGCAAGTATTAAGTTGTTCTTTTCTCTGTACGCAGAAGATTCTTTATCATGTGAACATTGGTATGGAGTACATGATGCGTCCGATCAAATTAAATTGCTGGAAATAAGAATGTGCAGTTTCAGCATTGATTCTTTCCGGTGAGTTCCATCTTTGTAACATGTGTTTTTGTTCTCTATGTGTATAAATAGTCATCTCTGAATTTAAATATAATTTGTTTACCAATGATGTATACACGGCAAGATTTTCATTCATCTCTATTTTTTCTTGGGTCCAGGCGTGCTATGGAAGAAGAAGATGCAGTTCTATAGAAGATTGGGTCAAATCTTGATGTTCCACATATAATGGTTAGAACTTTCTTATCTAAATCATAGTGCAAGCGAGGGATCCTATCTCTTTGTTTAGAGAGAAGTACTCTTGACCTACTCATGTTTATAGGTTACCTTAATTGGTAGTTCATGCACTACCTGGACGGTATGGAGTCCTTGCTCAATGCCAGGGCTGCGGAGTGTGCCAGGATCGACAAAGTGGGAGACCTATAGCCCCGCTGGCTGCCACATCCACAACAGCAATCAGGTACACCTTTATTTGCACATGCTAATTGGATTGTTTAGTTGGTGTGGTTGTGATATATGTCTGCGAGTTGCATGCGAGATTCAATGCTATGAGAAATTCGTTTTGAACAAATGCTAAACTGAATGATCTCTTGCTATTTTCATTGTAACCACTTTTCAACAATATGATGGTGCTTTGTTTTTATACACTCCTTTGCATATACTTTAAGTAGTCTTTCTTTTCTTTTCATCAGCTAAATCTACTTTTATATTCTTATTATCAAGGTGATATCGGGGGGCTGCCTGTTCATTGTACATTAACGAAAATATCATCAACAAACTCTGAGCAAGGAATAATAATCACCTATAGCTCTCCCACAACCCTGCAGTCCCTGCTGTAGTTTCCTCTCAAATATGTTTTTTCTGAATAACGGTAGCTCTCTGTTCAGCTCCCAAATACTTTCAGACCACTGCACATGGCCCAGTTCCACATACTATTTCTCTCCGGGCTCAAATTGGAGAAAACTAGCCTACGAGACATGTTGTTCAGCTGAATACATTCAAACTTTCTGGCCTACAAGACATGTTGCTCAGCTGAATACATTCAAACTTGTTGTATGATGTTCTAATTACTCATTTCATATGATCCGAAGCATACGCTTTCAAATCTATATAATAATTGTGATCAAATTCATATGGATATAAATGTTATTTAAGTGATCTGTATAAATGATCGTAACTACGGGCAAGAAATTCGAAGAAGCAAAAAGAGTCATTAAACAACTCGGCATTGTCCATCTCCACGATTACCTTCATTTGAACCCTGTTGGCCGCTATCTCCATGCCTGCTAGTCTGCTAGACGTGCTTAGGCTTCGGCTTCCACTGCAGAACGGCAGCGAGGGATTCTCCGAGTAGCCGCATAAATAGCCAGTCCTCAAGAACCTCTTGCAATGACGCCCACACTCGCTGTCCCTGTCCTGGATCAAAGGCCGCGCCCACGTTAATTTTAGCCAAATAGTCGGTGGTGATTTCCAGCATTCCTCCGCTGTCGCCGCCTGATCAGTCCTCGTCAAGGGCATTGGACAGGCCATTGGGGCCTTGCCCTTCTCTTTGTCATTGTGCCCGATAGGCAACAGTTCCTGGACATAATTCGACAGCAACGGAACTGAATCAGCAATGGTAGCTCGACCATTGTCTTGTACTGCATTATTGCGTAGGTGCCAACTTCTCCACGGTAGCATAAGTACTTGTGCTCGCATACTATGCGGAATTGAGCCCAGGAAAACCAGTAGCCAATATGTACATGTGTAACTGAATTTTTTCTCCTCTGGGCAGCAGCCAATTAGTATGAGTGTATGGTTTTGCATTAGGAAGAATTTGTAAGTCAAAGTTTGTGCCCTACTGGTACCTCATTTGCAACTTAGGTCATGCTATTGACTATGTCCCACCATGAATATTTTTTGCACGTCCTCGACCGATTTCACTGAAACCACTACCATGAATGAGATCAAAGCCATCTCAACCCTCTTGATGGTCATCGGCACATTGCCACATTGCCAACTACAGTCAAAGGCAAGGTATTCTACAACGTCTATTTGGCCACACATTGTCAACTACAGTTAAGGAAAAGCATGGTCGTTGATACATGGGAGAGATCTTTCCTTTCCTAATTCCAACCAAATTCTGTTTAGAATTTGTTCAGCGCTGCAAACCGAAACCGTCAAGGCTACGTATTGCTATATCTCCGTCTATATAGATGGTCGACCAGATTGTTTGGAGAATTTCTCGTCAGACTGTGTCGCCCGCAATTGCTGCCTCAATCTTTAACAGACCGGAGATAGCGGCAGAAAGCCAAGCCATGTCGAAGCGGCGCAGGTGCGACGATGAGGGCGGCCCAAGATCACAACGCCGACGGCACCATCTATACCTCGTGGTGGGTGACTGGACGAACGGGTACAGCATATACAAGGTGGACGTCGCCGACTTGGACGGTGACCCCGGCGCCGACTTGGACTCGCAGGCCACCGGCCTCCCGACCCGCCTGTCTTTCGCCTGGAGTGCCCCCTTAACTATTCTACAAAATTCGCCGCTGTGGGCAGTAGAATCATTGCCAAGAACTACAACGACGACGAGGAGGGGGACCCTGTCCTTCTGTACGACACGGCGACAGGAGGCCTCGCCGTTGGCCCTCGCACCCCCATACAGGTACGGGCATGTTCCAAGCTTGTGCCCGCCTGCGACAGCCTATACGTGCTGGGCTCTACCAGTTTGTACAAGGCTGATGATCACTTCGAGGTGCTCGCCGCCGACGAGAAAGGGGGCTGGGCCTGGAAATGGAATGCCGTCCCCGTGGCGCCTTTCAACTTCAGGCAGGTCGCCTGCCAGGCCGCGCACCCGGACGGCCACACCGTCTTCTTCTCCGTGCACCAACATGGCACCTACTCGTTCGACACCGAGACACACGAGTGGAGGCGCCACGGCGGCTGGTTGCTGCCTTTCCGAGGGCATGCCTACTACGACGGCGAGGTTGATGCATGGGTGGGGCTTCACCGTGAATCCATCGAAGAAGGGAGCGTATGCTCCTGCGACGTCGTGTCCGCGGGAGACGGCGAAGGAGCGGCACCGCCGGCATGGAAGCTCGCCAAGGAGAAGATGGTTTGTGAGACACTACAGGAAATCGGTGATATGCCGACCAGCGTCGTCAAGCTCACGTGCATGGGACGTGGTAAATTCTGCCTTGTCGAGCATCGGTCACCACCGAAAGGTGTGCATGAGGACTACCTGTTCTACGTGACAAAATTTAAGCTTCGGTACGACAAGGACGGGGGCCTGCGAGCCACCGCGCGCCGCGCTCGCTCCTACACGACCCGGAATAGTCACGAGTGGTGGGTGTTTGGGATCTGATCTGATGTTCAGCTTCGACCAGGCACGGATGTTAGAGTTAATCTAATTCAGAGGTAGAAGAAGGAGCTGAGAGATTCAACTCCAACAACGGCGATACTCCTCTAGTCCCGGCTTCTTAGCTAAAGCTGGAAGACGAACAAAATTTGTCATTGATTGCTATTCATGATGGGTACATGATTTTGATTGGTCTAGATTCATTTCGTGTGTTATTTATTTGCTTGTCACAGCCTTTGTTCATGTCTCACAGCTAGTACTGTTCCTGTCGATGCATTATCTGTGTTGTACGGCAAAACAACCACCACTTTGGCCACTTGCAGTTGAGAGCGTAGTTCAACTGTTCAAGTAATCAGCTGCTATATCAAATTTGAAAGACTTTTTTTTCGCGAAAGATTGGCAGGAGCTCTGCCGATTTTCTTATTAGCAGAACAGAGTAACATGAATACAGCAAAAATTACAGTAGGCTTTGCCTACAGGGACCTAAAAAGAGAGAGATAACTCAGCCACCGTCATCGTTGACCACCCTAGCAAAGGCCAACTTCCTAGCAGCAACAGCCTCGCGGATCCTAAAAGAGGTGATGACAGGCACCGAAAATTTGTGATCGAAGAGACGAGCATTGCGCTCGAGCCAAATATGCCACGCTCCATACGCCACCACCCCATCAAAATTCCGACGATCAGAGCTTGTAATTGAAGAACCACATCGCTGCCACCAATCAGCAATCCGGGTGGGCGTTGACTGAGGTGTATCAGGTGTCAGGACCTCGTAGCCCGACCAAACTGCCACCGATTTCCATACCTGACGAGCATAGCAGCAGTGAAGGATCAGGTGCCCAGCCGTCTCGTTGCACGAACCACATAGGGAACAGATTGGGCTTCCCTGCCAATTCCTCGCCAAAAGCTTGTCCGCTGTCAAAATCCTGCCTTGGAGCATCAGCCAACAAAAGAACTTGACCTTCTCCTCGGTGTGGGCTTTCCAAACTGAGGTAAAATCAATTGGAGAGTAGGAGCCAGAAAACTGGCTTTGTACGCCGATCTTGCAGTGTATTTTCCATCCGCAGTCCATCGCCAAACCACCTTGTCTTCGTTCTCTTCATTCAGCTCAGTATGTGGATGTCAGCAGAGATACAATGATCACAGGGCAATGCATATATTTTCCCTTTTCAATAAAGAACAGTGTAACATTATTGTGTTGTACACATTTGAGACATTCTGTTCAAGATAGCTGCATGACATTCTCCAGGATCGAAGAACAGAACAGAAGAAAGCTTCATCATGGTCGGCAAAGAACTGACAGGCTGATCCCATATGTCAGGGCTTTGCTGTCCTAGGCGGCCGTGCTTGGTTTGGTTCTACCTTGATGAGCGTTCAGCGAGGGCGCGACACCTTCTGGCTCGGCGCCTCATGCGCCAAACGGCCTGTGACAAACAGACAGGTAGCAACATTAAAAAAACAATCGCTGGTTGCCTCTTACATGCACATGATTTCATTTGGGAATTTCGTGTAAGATGGCATACATGTTTTTCACCTAAAAAAGAAGTAATACATGCTTCCTCCCCGCCGCAGTACCATAGGCACTGTACTACTGGTAGCTAGATGAAGCACGAGGCAAATGACTTGCAAAGGATAGCCATAATGGCCACTTAAGATGGTCGTTGTCGATTTACAATTACAACAACTATACAAGTGCATTCCCAGGACTCAGGAGGAGTGTATATATATCCACATGATATGGCTCTTGTATATGAGCATAGTGAATACATGCAAATATGGAAATGAAAAAATGGAGGATAGTTTAAATAGTGAGACTATTTTGACACCACTAGTTACTTCTTCATGCCCTTGCAATGTATGGGCTTGGGATGCATCAGGAACTTATCCAATCCAAGTGATCATGGTCACTCTTGATGTTAGTTATGTTTTCCTCTTAGTTTGTATGTTGTCACCACCGGGATCTGCATCGCGACCTCCACCCTTCGCCTCGACACTGAGGCATGTGAAGTTGTACCTACATGGATCAACTGGTGAACCACGAGTATGCTCGCTCCCCTGACTACCTAACTTCCATCGAGAACACGTAGTACCCCATCGTCCCCTGAGGTCTTTCGTGGAGCCATGCCGCCATGGATGAGAGTTTCGAGCTTCTTTTTTCATGTGACTCAAGAAGAAGTCGTTGTTAGCTGTTAGGCTCTCGCTAGGAGACGTTTATGGCCTTCTGGGTTTAAGTGACTGCGTATAATTAGACCTGACTAATTATTTAGCCAACTTTAATATGTTTGGTCAGCAACTTTCTAAGCTAAAGAACCAGGAGGACAATTGCCTTGTGTCCTCATCCACCGTGTGCTTGCACCCCATTTCGAAAGAATAAATTGTGTGCTTGCACCTAGAAACATAGAGGGACTTCAGAGAACAACCGAGAGTCATCGGGGAGGTGACAGCAATGGCATAGCCGACTAGGGTTCACTATGCACATGCGGAGAATGGTGTCAAGAAAGTTTGTTGGACCTAAGGAGAGTGAGAGTTTTTATGAAACAACCATTCAACCTTCAAAGTGCTAGCCCAATCCTAAAACCAACTATATTTTCTTATTTTGAGGTTTTGGCCGATGATTTGTTACCTCAAATGACAAAAGCGAACATGAGCAATGAGATTTTTAGCTGGCAGATTTTGGTGTTGATTTAAACCATCGACACAAATCCAGTACTGTACAAGTTTTGCTAGAAAGAATTTGTAAGTCAAATTTTGTGTCCAAGTGCTACCGCATTTGCACCTTGGGTCATACTATCGACTTCGTCGCACCGATATTACTGAAAACACTACCATGAATGAGATCAAAGTCATCTCAACATTGTTGATGGTCATCAAAATGCTATATCTGTACATGATCTCGTCCAACATTGCCTACCGCACGCAAGGCAAGCTCTTCAACGACGTCTATTTGACACACATAATAAAACTATAATACATGGAAATATGACGCTAGAGAACTCATGTTAAGTTAAGACACAATTTTAGAAAACATAATTACAATATTAACTATAAACGTGACAACTTTATATTAAATAGAAGAAAACTATACAATATTATGAACTAATAGAATTACTCTTAAACTTTATGTACAGTCACCGCGGCTGCAACAACAATTAAAATCATAAATACATATTTTCTGTACAATAAATGGTGAAACACCATAGAAAATAACTTAAAAAACAAATGATGTAATTATTTATACTCCTTACAATCATCAAAATTTGCAATAAATAAAAAGGGGAAATATCAATACGGTTCTTGGTGAAGCCCAATCAAAGGAGGTACTTCGCTTCTCTGAATAGTGTCGTGTAGAGGCACATGATCAGATAAATTAGAGGAGATAGCTAGATGTAGCATGATGCCAACTTAATATGGTTGTTGCATATTTACACCCATACAACAACATTATCGTAGTTCAAAGATAGCGGGATATATATTCAGCGAGATTGGTACGCAAGCATGTTGAAAGATCGTGCTCTAGTTGCCAAAAATCCTCTGAATATATAGACACAAAAAGCTTGAAGAATAGTATTGACAATAGACAATGTTTTGAAACCTGAAATAACAATTTCTTGAATTGTATTTCTTCGCTGCAAGAACGAACGGGCGTGCGGTGTGCAATCCAAACCTGCATTGTGTCCTTTGCTCCGGACTTTCTTACGGAATCAACCGGAGCAATATAAGCCGTAGTTAATGGTTTATTGAGACCGCCACCAAGAAATTCGCTCAAAGCAAACATGACACCACCGGTGGTAGGCAAAGTGCTATGTCCCTACATGGCCTCCACGAACAACGCCAACCTTGTAGGGAAAGGTCGTAGTCATCAATATTGTTTGTTCACGTTTGGTGGATCGTCGACATCACAATCTTTACAACATTGCTACTAGTATAGACAACCAGATACCTAGAAATCGGCTGTCAAAGACGCTCAAATCAATTTATTATCTCGTACTAGTTTGGCTCTTTTTGGAGCTAGAAAATTATTTCTAAAAACATCTGATAGAATCAGTTGATTCTTCTAGCTAGTCACGCTATGCATTTTGGATTAAGTTGGCAGTGATGATAAAGCTCGACGTCGTAATGCTAATCCTTGACGGTATGTAAAGGATCACGTAAAGCTTCATCAGGAAAATACTCGCAAGGATTCATGGTGGTTCCAAATGATTATAATTTATTTAATATGCCACAAAAGGTCTAGCCGACAAATGCTGCTTTTTTAATGCTCGAGACAGACTTATTTGTAACAAAAATATACAGAAAACCCTCTTACTTTCGAAAAGGCACATGCATATATATCATATTCAGTGTGTACATCTGTCCAAAAAAATAAGACGTATTTTGACCGTCCAAATCCATATTTGGTCCGTAAATCCTCCATACACTATTTAGTCAATGGTTACAAAGTCATAGTGATGCGAAAGTAGTTGTAAATATGAATCCTATGATGACGTCTATTGTCCGTAACATAATTTACATATTAATAGACTAATTATTGATCGAAGATGAATTTGCACAGTCATTATAAGGCAACAAATCGAGTACCAAGTTCATCCTGACATGCATCAGCATGTGCGCCAAACAAACAAAAAATAAATGCAGGTGTAGGAATTACAGTGAATTATGCAGGCGTAGTAGTGGCTGCATCTCGCCGGCTGTGCCAGACGCGGCGCCCGTCCCCCACCAAGAAGAATCGGAGGCCCTGTTTGCCTGTTCACCAGTTTACGCGGCGACTCGTCCCGTCGAGGACGGTAGGTCAGGTCACCCATCACGCATGCTCAGCCCTAGTCCTAGAGCAAAGCCCTTTCTCTTTGGGTGCCTCGTCTTTTCGCCGTGCGACAGTCGACGCGGCAGCACACGCGGGGCGGCGAAGGATAAGGCCGGCCGCCGGCGCCACGCGGTGCACGACGCGACCCACGCCGCTCGGCGCTCGGCGGTCGGCACCTCTCCACGGCGACTCGTCTGATCGCGTGCCCGATTCCTCCTTGGGTACGTACCCAAACGGGGCCGGGGACCCGCCCGAGAAAGACGATCCTTGCCTTGCCATGTACTACTCCTAGGCCCAAAATCGTTCGTCGCCCCTACCCATCTCCCTCACCCAACGCTCTCCACCTCCACGGATTCCTCTCCTCCTCCATCCATCCCTTTCTCACTTGTTTTTTCCACAGGCGCCCTACTCACAGCAAGAATAACACGAGCCTCCCTCGATCATGCCGCAGGCGATTCGGGATCTCAACACGATTTGGGTTTCGGAACTTAGCTTGAATCGTAAAGGGAGCACGGGCCGCGTTTTATCGCGTAAGCAACAAGGCTGCACAGGGGTTGCCAAATGCCAAGATGACTTTGATCAAGTGGCGGATAAGAAAAATTAATTAGAATATGCGAAGCCGCAATCGCCAATACCGAAAGCCGGGCGGCGACGATCGAGGATGAACAATAAACCCTGGCTCGGTTGATGCCCACCCAGCCAGGCAAACGGAAGCTAACTTGGATAGTAATGGTACCGCTGATTATATAGTTTGTGGTTGTGGGTTGGGCTAATCAGCTAGCAACAGCGCACCTACCGCATCGAAAGCTGAGCATCACGCTGATCACCACCATAGCTCGCCACCTCAAGTGGACCCCCACACCACACACCCACTCCCACGCCTACATACTGCATCCAAAGCTAAACTAAGCTAAGCATCCTAGATAACAACAAAACAAGTCGTACAAGAAGAAGCTAATTTTATCTTAATTAAACAGCGGCGCCCGCAACTTGTGATCTATAAAAACGATAAATGTTGCCAGTGCATCCTGAACTTGATGGATGCGATTCAATATAATTGGCTGCAGGAGCGCAGTGCAACACGCATCCCGTGACTGCCTCGTCACGGTTACTCCCTCCGTTCCAAATTAGTTGTCGTTACAAGTATAGATACATCCACTTTTGTACAAATGAAAGACAACTAATTTAGAACGGAGGGAGTACATGGCAAGATGATCATGTACGAGTCTTCCTCGCTCTAGGGGCATCTCCACTCGTCCAAATAGCGCCGTTTTGGTCCAAATAGCGCCGTTTTCTCCCAGTCGCCCTCCCAGGAGCCCAAATAGCGACATTTCGGCGAAATTTAGCGCCGGCGCACCCAGGCGGAACCCAGCTGGGGGAAAGTGGCGCGCAAAACAGGCGGGTCAGCGCTGTCAGCGACCTGGACGAAATGGCGCGAAATAGAACCGCCCGTGAGCGCGTTCTCATCCCCTCGGCGCCCGCGTCGGTCAAAAGCCTGCCGGAATAAATGGCGTGGCGGCCGCTCCGACGCGTCCAATCGCGGGGCACGCGGCGCAGTAATGGCGCGCCACTGCCCCCCGCCGTCTGGCCTTCCGCACCGCTATAAAAACCCCCGTCCTCGCCGTGCACAGCCACACCTCTCACTCTCGCCTTCTTCCTTTCGCCTTCCCTCGCCGCACCTAGCTTCCTCTCTCTCGCCCTCGCCGCACCAAGACCATGGCCGAGAGGTACCCCGGCGACGGCGCGGCGGCCAATGGCCGCCGGACATGCGCGTCCCCGGCGAATGGCGTCTGAGCGCCGGGGGTGTCCCGGTGCCGCCGCCGTCGTCAGGGGCGGACCGCGACGCCGCGATCCAGGAGGTCCTCGACGGCCTCACAGAGGAGCAGGCGGCGGACCCATGCTGGGACCCCGCCAACGACGCGTTCTGGTCCCAGTACTTCCTCCGGCGCCACGAGCAGGAGCTCGCCGACACCTACAACAACTACGCCGTCGAGGGGCGGTGGAACCGAGCCGACCGTCGGCTGTGGTGGAGCGCGACAGGGCGTACTCTGACGTACGTCATGGACTACATCGACGGCGGCAACCACCCCCCCTGACCATGCCGCCGCGGGCTCCAGCGATCTCGCGCCGCCACGGCGCGTCCTCGTGGATGCCGAGGAGGTTGGGGGCTGGCTCGTCCTCTTCCTCCTCCGGACCACGCTCGTCGTCGACACCCGGCCGCTCCTCCTCCTCCACGCCGATCTCGACGCCCACACCCCGCTCCGGGTTCGTCCGCGTCAAGCACGAGCCGAGGACTCGCCGCCACGCAGGCCCAGCGGCGACATCATCCTCAACTCCGGTCGCCGTCTTCCCTCACCACCACGGGGCCACCTGCGCCTCGTGCCGAAGAAGAAGGCTTCCTCCTCCAGCCGCGCCCCCTGAAGAAGCCCAAGACCGAGCCCGTGTGGTCGCCGCCGCGTGACTACGTGCGCACGACACTGAACTCGGGCGCGCCGGAGGACTTCCCCGGCCAGAAGCTCGCCGAGCAGATGTCGTTGAACGACGTCCCGCCGGCCCCTGTCGACGCCGCCTGCGCCTGGTCGTGGGAGATGTACCCGCAGGAGGAGGCGGAGCGCCAGGCGAGGCTGCTGCGTCTCGCCGCCGAGGAACAGCCGCGGTACGATGCGGCCATCGTCGTCGACGACACCGACGAGGAGGAGGATGCGTGGCCAGGGCCGAGCAGGTGGCACGGCGGCGACGACAGCGCAGGCCCATCCAACGCCCCGCCGGGCGGCTCCGACGACGACGGCGACGGTGGCGACTACAGCCGGTTGGGCCTGTAGATAGGCGTGTTTACCTTTTTTTTTTTATTTTTTTAAGTATTTGTAATCGGCATTATAGCCTGAACTTCTATGAATATCGCCTATCTTCTATGAATATCGCATGAATTTATGTTTTCAAATTTTTGGACGTGTTCCTGGGTTTCACACGACTGGGAAAACGCGCCCTAGGGCGTAAAATAGCGCCGCTGCCCCCAGACGGCCCAGTTTAGCGCCGTTTTTCGGGCTGTGGGAGCCACGAGTGGAGATGCCCTAGGCTTAGCTAAGATGGAAAAGTCAACTTTATTATCTGCGCCAGCCACATGACGATAAGATGGGCCATGCTCGACGTGGACAACCAACTGCCATGGATTGATTGATTATACTCAGCCATACTAGGAGTAGACCACTTTCCGTCGTCTCCAGGGACTTATCCAAAAACGATCAATGAATTACGATTCATCAAGCACAGAGACTAGTGAGATTAGAACAGTCTAGTCGCATTAGAAACAAGAATTCTTATCACTTCACAAACAGAAGAAGATTACCGCTGCGGCGGCCTGATGTTACGGATGGGACAGGAGTGCAGGACAAGGAGAGGAAGGAGACAAACCGGTGCACAGTCTCGAACTCTCGATGCGGCCCCCCTGTTCTTGCCAAGTGGCATCAAACAGGCCCACCCACATCCATGATCGATCTGTCGGTAATGCAAGCGTGCATCGCAGTAAAAAATGCAAAAAAAAACAAAAAACGCCTCAAGATAGAGAAGCGAGTTAAGATGAAAAATCCGAGTACTCGTACGTGCTACAGTACAATCTTGGATTGGCATTCGCCACACTCACACAGGCCACGCTCAGGTAAAATCATTGCGGTAAATCCATAAAGTTACAGAGAAGAAACACGGAGTAGCCTCCCCGCGTATGCAGAGTACTGTACGTTTCTTCTTCTCCCTCTCTATTTTACTTTTTTTCTTCTTCCTCTAGCTAGTACCGAGCGAGCGCGCGGCGGAGCACCTGCGCGAGGAGGCTGGGCGCGCTGAGGTGGGGGAGGTGGCCCTCCGTGGGGAGGGGCTCGATGGTGGTTTTGCCGCCGAGGTGGGCCTTGAGGTAGGCGGCGACGGAGGCCGGCACGGAGACGTCCCGCGTGGTCTGCACCACCACGCAGGGGGCCTGCACCATGCCCAGCACGCCGCGGAGGTCCGTCTTGAACACGCTCTGGCACACGTGCAGCGAGATGTCGGGCCGCATGTTGAACAGCGTCCGGCTGAACTCCTGCACCGCCGCGGGCACGTCCGCGCCCACCGCCAGCGGCGCGTACCCCGTCGCCCACGCAGAGTAGTTGGCCGACATCGCGTCGAACACCTGCTGGATCTCCTCCAGCTCGAAACCGCCGTGGTAGTCGCTGTCGTTCAAGAACCTGCCGCGCGCACAAAGAATGAATTTTGGCTTCGATCGGTGGGTGGTGTGAAAGAAAAGAAGAATTATAGTACTACGGTTACCCACCTGGGCGAGCAGCCGATGAGGACGAGCTTGGCGAAGAGGTCGGGCCGGCGGATGGAGGCGAGGATGCCGATCATGGCGGACACGGAGTGGCCCACGAAGGCGCACCGCGGGATGCGGAGCGCGTCGAGGATGGCCAGGAGGTCGTCCACGTACGCGTCCAGGCCGTTGTAGCGGCGGAAGTCGAAGTGGTCCGGGTTCACGCTGCCGGCGCAGACGAGGTCGTAGAGCACCACGCGGTGGTCGCGTGTCAGGTACGGCAGGATCCTGCTCCACGCCGACTGGTCCGTGCCGAAGCCGTGCGACAGCACCACCACGCGCTCGCCGCTGCCCACCACCCGCACGTTCAGGATCTGCAGCAGCTTGGCCGCTCGGGCTGCCCCGCCCACCATCTTCTTCTCGCCGGAGCCGGACGCCGGGGCGAGCTCTTGCTGCTGCTGCTTGGGCTGAGCGTGTGTGTGGATCGAAGCATGAGACGACGACGACTAGGATCGATGCCGGGCTGGGTTTGCACAGGCCGTGCCGCTCTTTATATACTAGCATCAGCGGACCACCGTGTCCGTCGTGGCTCTCGGCTCCCTCTGTTTCTCTCTTTGATTTGAGATCTCTATATCCCTCCTCTGCTTTATTCGCCTCTGCTTCTCCCTCTGATTTTCTTGGGTTTGGTGCGGGCGATGAGGCAGTTCTGTTTTGTTCCCGTTCTGGAAAATCTGATGATGTGCCCAATTATCCAGGCCACAACGGATAAAAAGAAGAAGAGGTGCCTATAATTCTAGCCGCAGTTTTGTTTTCTATTGATTTGTTTTTTTGCGTGCGTGACAAACCAGTAGCATAGCGCCAGGCCAGAGGTGCCAATATGTCATTGTAGCAAATTACTTTGACCCGCTGCGGTGCTTACCATCACTGTCTTCTTTATTAGCTGTATAGAGCAAGTGTACAGTTGTTTAACCTGTAAATTTTAATATATTAATGTCAGTGCTTAGCTGTTTTTTTAGTATCAGTAAGGTGAGGATAAGTAACTTAATTGTAGGGTAAGTTTTTTGTTTGCTCGAACCACTCCCGTTT